>CAUYPK010060008.1:0-24737 GCA_963574355.1 Loris lydekkerianus
ATATTAAATCATAGCTGTGTACATTAATGTGATCATGGGGCACCATACACTGGTTTTATAAACAGTTTGACACATTTTCATCACACTGGTTAACATAGCCTTCCTTTTATGCCGAAAGGTAGAGGCATTCCATGTAGCAAGGCTATGAAGCCAACCTGTGCAGTGTGGACAGTTGTTTCCGTTTGATTTGCCCTGAGCATCTCCCTCAAATGTGTCTCCCCCAGGCCTCTAACACAGGGGTCACAGGCTATGAGCAGTGTCCCCATGTCAGGGTAGCCTCAGCTCAGCTCCCTACAGCCCCAGGTCCTCCTTAGCCTCTGCCATGTGGCTGCCATCAGAGCATCAGTCCTCTCTGCAAGGAGGGTGAGGCCACGTGCATTTAGCTGGTAAAATATTACACACACACCGAGTGTGTGAAAACTCAAGAGAAACGGCATCGTCCTAGGTGGCCTTTTGTCTTGTCCACACCTCTATGTAACAGTGCTGGACTGGGTGAAAGATTCTGGGAACTCAGAAAACTCTTACAAATAAGTACCCAGAAAAATAGAGGACACCTAGGCAGCTGCCTCATCTCAACTTCAGAGAGCACAGCTGTCATGCTTCAGCCAGGACCGTAATGTTATTTTAATGGTGCCTTTGCATTTAATATTAATCTGTATCCACAGTAGTGGCAGGTTGCAAAGTGAGGCTTTGGGAAAGTGGCTGCTTTGGGCTAATTATGAGGCACCACAGAACAGCTTTGCTGTGAAACTGGAGACGGGGACTAATAAAGGCCACATTTACCCACTGCGTGGGGCTGCCACCTACAGGGACATCACCACATTTAGGAAAGGCTTTTGGTTGCTGGATGTCAAAGGAATACAGCTGTTTATGGTAATGCTCTATGTTTGCAAAAAGAGTATATGTCCTTAGGGCAGAAAAAAAAACTATATATATACGTAAGAGTGATGAATTACAGCATTTGAAATGAAAGAGGAAAAAGTATCTTATGCTTCTTTCTACCCATCCTGCCCCACAAGAAAACAAAACAGAAACTTAGTGCAGTAAGATAGTTACAGTGGGAAGAAGTGGAAAATGCTGGAAGATGCTGACAGCTAGTTCCAGAGATACTTTCAGATGTTATCAACTTCCAGCATGTTTAAAGGAAGCGGGTGACTCCGGGCTTCTGGGAGGCCATACAGTTAAAGTAAGCCTGATGAGAAAGGTGTGTAGCATCTGCTGCACAAGGGACTCCCTTCTATGCCGTTGCCTTACGGGGGTTGCTTTTTTATTTCCTACTTTGTGTTTTCTGCTTTTAGTAAAATTGATTTTCTTGGGAAAAATAATATATGTGTTCATTATAAAGGATTTAAGTAAAGCATAAAAATACAAAGATTCTCAAATTCTGCTACCTTGAAATAACTACCATTAATATTGGGTGAAGATCATTCCAGGTACCAATCTGTGCATATATATTAGTTTATTTTTATTAAATATACCATTCCTTGGATTTTATTTTTTATAGTTACAAACTTGTGCAACCATCTTCACCATTTATTCCACATTTTCATCACCCTGGAAAAGCAGCTGTGCTCATCACTCCCTGTTAATCCCTTTCCCTGGGGAACCACTAGTCTGTGTTCTGTCTCTATGGATTTGCCTGTTCTGAGCATTTAATGTAAATGGACTTCTACAATATGTGACCTTTTGTGTCTGGCAGCTTTGAATTTTTTTTTTGGTTTTGAGATACAGTCTTGCCCTGTCACCCCAGCTGGAGTGCAGTGGTGTCATCACAGCTCACTGCAACCTCCAACTCCTGGACTCAGGTGACCCTCCTGCCTCAGCCTCCTGAGTAGTTGGGACTACAGGCATGTATAGGCGTGCAATACCATGCTCAGCTAATTTTCCTATTTTTTTTAGAGACAGGATCTCATCATGTTGCTCAGGCTGATCTTAAACTCCTGCCTCCAGTAATGCTAACCTCCTCAACATCCCAAAGTGCTGGGATTATAGGTGTGAGCCACACACCTGGCCAATATACCACATTTTATCTATCCATTTTTCAATTGATGGACATTTCAGTGGTGTCTACATTTTGGCTATTATGAATAATGCAGCTTTGAATATTTATGTACAAGTTTGTGTTTGAGCAAAGTTCGTGCGTGTATACCTGTAGGAATGGAACTTCTGGGACACATAATAATCCCATGTCTAACATTTTGAGGAACTGTCAAACTGTTCTCCAAATCAGCTGTACCATTTCACATTCCCATCTACAGTGTACATGGGTTCTAGTTTCCCCACATCCTCACCAGCACTTTTTACTGTCCATCTTTTTGATTGTAGCCATCGTAGTGGGTGTGAAGTACCTCACTATTTCCATAATGACTACTCATGGTGAACATATTTTTGTATTTTTTTATGAAAGAAAAAAAATGTGTTGCCATTAGTTTTTTCTGAATTTAACCAGAAGGGTCCAAGTTATGCTTTAGATTTCAGAAAGCTGTGAGCCAGAACAGACTCTGATGCTACTGGTTCTTGGTGTGTTTTCTCTGACAGAACTGGAAGAGGTTCCACTAAGTGATTAGATGACCAGGGGGTGAGGAAGCAAGGTGACTGAGTAGGGATGACAGATACACAGAATCATCCTTTCCTGAAAACATTCTGAAATCCAAAGACTCCTGCTTTGTGTTCTAATTTGTTACTAATTAGTCTGTCCTAGCCTGTTGCTAACACTGTTGCCCATTATTTTCATTCCTTACACATTTCACTGCATTTCACTACAAATTTCATTCCTTCAGCACCCCAGGGCTAGGAGAGTTAAGAGGTTGCTGCCATGAAGCAGCCTATTTTTCAGAAATAGGAACTGAAACTGGGAGGTTATCTGTTATCATGAGCAAGCTCCTGGGACTTTAGACAGAAGCACCCTTCATTCCTCTTACAAGAGCCTGATCTATGTACTGAAGTGAGGCACCTCTGTCACTAGAGACAGGGCCAACCTGAAAGTAGCCTCCCAGGATTCCTCTTGAGGCGCTGAGGCCCTGGATGCCCAGACTGCTGGTTAGATGAGGACCCTGGGGGACAGTGCATATGTTCGTGCATCCCCTGTGTGCGTGCCCAGAAACAGATGTGGATGACCCATCTTCTAAGGACCAGTCAGCTAGGGTTGCGTAGAGATGGGAATCCCATTTAACACAAGTGTGCCATTTACCCGGTCTCCTCTTGATAAAGAAACCTTTTAATGGAGAAAATGTTACATACCCTGTGCTAAAGTTTTATCATAAATAGCTGGATGTCTATTTCTCTCTCTGTGCCTCGGTTTTAGCACATACACTGCCCTGCCCTGAGGGGCGTGAGTAGAGAGGTTTGTGTCTTTCTAGAAGAGTGACCTTTCTCAATCCTTGTTTCTGACCACAGAGGGGTCTCCTTTCTCTGTAATTGTCACGGCTCCCTCCCTGCCATCAGCAGGTCTTTCCTCCACACCCTGACCTTCACTCCTCTGGGGACCAGTGAAGAAGAAGGTGTGTGAGTCCCGTCCGCAGGGAACCACACTGTGAGCTGCCCCATCTGTCAAAGCTGGCTGCCTGTCTGTGACTGGGGGCTCCCAGCTTGTGTTACCTGTACTTTAGGTACTGTTTACACAGGACCAGGGCTGCACTAGAAATGCCTTGTTACCTATGTCTGTCTTGTGTGGGCAGCAGCACGGGATGGAGCTGTACTCCTGGCCAGAAACTATTGCATTTGGGTAGCACTTCCCAGGGTGCGATGAAACAGGGGGGCTGCAGCCTAGGAATTTATGTGGCAGGACCACACACAGCAGCCACAGAGACCATTAGTGAGTGTCAGAAGGGCCGAGGGCAGCAGGAGAGCCTGGCCAGGAGATGGGGCCTGCCCTTCTCCATGGTCCCACCCTGTTGGGCCCAGCCAGGACTGCACAGTCCTTGTCTTGAATCACAGTGAGCAGCAGATTGGACAGCTAGGTCTGCTGTGTCAGCCCAGGGAGCTGGGGTTCTGCACTATAATGGCCACTTCACTAATCTGTGACATTACCAAGCTGATGGGCTCTAACTCTGGGAGGAAAGAGTGCTCCAGCCTCCAGGCTCCCATTTGTTCCTGGAGGCTGCGGAGTGTTTCTCTGGCATCCCTGCCCCGGCTTCTGGGGGAGCATCCAGCCTCTCTGCATGTGAAAGCAGCTGTCCTCACTATGCCCTGAGTTCCTTCTGAATCGTAGGGTTTGGAAGTGATCCTCAAGCACACTGCCACCATCCTGGTGACTTTGGCACCAGCAAATCCAACCAGCACTTGAGCTGTCAGGCCACAGCTATGCTAGGCCCAGGCAGAGGCTGATGCTCAGCAGGCCAGAGAGGGTCCCCTCATCCTCGCATGCAGAAGCAGGCCTGGAAGGGCCCTGGGACTGCCTGCACAGCCCCGCTGCTGTGCCGAGCTCCCCCACCCCCCACCCCATGTTCCTGGAAGACCTGCTGCGTAGTTTCTTCATGAGCAAGGCTTCATAGGGGGTTTCCTCTCTGAGCCCAGTTTTGAGATCTCTCTCTCTTCCTTAATGTTGGACATTTTCTACTAGGAGGGTTTTTGGAGATCTATGCAGGTGGACAAGATGAACTCTGGTCAAAATCCAGATACCTACCAGTTGGGGAGAATTTAATTAAATTATAATACATCTGAGGGTATTAGATTTTTTACTGTAAGAAAGTATTTCTGTAATAAGTGGGGGGAAAGCAGGACACAAATTCCATATACTTTATGCTCACTACTATGCTACAAAACAGACACCAAAATATTAACATGGGTTATCTCGAAGGAACGGGAATGCAGGTAACTTTTCTGCATTTTCTGTATTTCCATCTTTTCTGCAGCGAAAATGTATTAACTTTTATAATTAGAAGAATGTTTTTAAAATTTTAAGTTTTAGTTCAAGAAAACTATCAGGGGAAGAGGAAGAAGTTCTCTTTAGACTTGCTTAGGGGCAGCCCCCACCTACAAACCGCATTAAAAATTGTTCTCGTCTCCAATCTTGTGCTGCTGGCACTCCTTACCAAGCGTGCTGAGAGCAAGGACAGTCCTTTCCTGCCTGTGTCCCCGCAGTGCCTTCCTCATCCGGATCTGTAGATATTTGTTGAATTAACTTGGAGGCACGTGTGTCCTGCGTTTTTCTAAGAGCAGGGGCAGGCTGTCCCTGAGCAGGCAGGGCAGGGTGGCGGTGGCCAGAGGGTGTCCCATGGGAGGCTTGCACAAGGACCCACCCAGCACACCTCCCTGCTACCATCACTGCACACTCTGAGCTGGAGGTGCAGTACCTGTCGTGGCCATGATAACTATTTGTGGTTTGTTTTGATTCAGATTGGAGAAAACTCGGAGCCCTGCTGAGACTCACAGCATCTTCCCCTTCATTTGCTGTCCTGTATGTGCTAATTATTGAAGAGCTCCGTTTTTTCCAGGGAATGGCTCCTGGTTGGGCCATTCTCAGCTATCAAGGAAAGAAGCAGGGCTCAGCGCCCAGTAAAGGCTGCCGAGCTAGAGGGAGGCGGTGCCAGCAGGAGGCTGACAGAGGACACCCCATTCTGGTTTACACTAGAAAACAAAAGGAACGAGGAAAACTACCACCCTAGGAAATGCCTTCCCTAAAAGTGTTTTCCTTTTTTCTGGATTCCTTTGATCAGCTGTGGGATTTGTTGTCATTTCTTAAGCAGAAAAATACACGGACTATTAAGTGTTAATTATCCTAGTGGGATTGGGGTCCAGCTGTACCTGTAGGGGGTGAATGTGGTAGACCAGGGGCCCCTGTGGATTGTAATTGAAGTTTTAAATTACTCCATTTTGTGTCTTTGTTGTGGGGCCACTTTCTGGGCTTCTGGGCTTTAAGTGCAGTGGGTACTCTCTGCAGCTCTCCTTCACCAGAGTGTCGCCTCAGCTAATTAATTTAGGGGACGTGAGACAGATCCATCCCTGGCCCTCTGACTCCTGTGAGCAGGAGTCTGAGTAATCACCACCCCCGCCTCCTCTGGCCTCTCTGCCCACTACAGGTGCAGCCTGGGTTTGAGTTGGCAGCTCGGGAGGACTCACCATCTTGCTGCTGGGCACCTGGCTGACCCCAGAATCCTCTCGTTCTCTGTACCAAGCGAGAACTCCAGCCCCAGGAGGAAACTGCATGTTTGTTTATATATGTCTCAAGTGGCCTTGTTCCCCAGCCCTCCAGTCAGGGATGCTTCAGGAGAGACGGGCACCAGGGGGGCAGCCGGGTGTCCTCCCCCTTCGGGCCAGGCCCACACAGCTGGGTCTTAATTGAATCTGCTCGTTCCTGCCCTGGCCCTGCACATCTCAGCAGTAGCAAGTGGAGCCGGCAAAAGAGCTGACTCCCTGCTTCTCTCTCTTTCCCTCTCTCCTCTGGCCTGTAGGTATTTGACGAGCTGTGGAAGAATGAAGGGAAGACTCCAGCACAGATCGTTGCAGAAAAGAAGCTTGAACTGATGCAGGACCAAGAGGCCCTGGAGCAGCTCTGCCACTCCGTGATGCAGGCACATCCTCAAGTGGTGACTGTCACAGCCGGGGGAGGGGACGTCATCATACATCTCCTGACCAGCAGCGGGCCAGCCCAGGGACGCAGTCAAGGGCCTTTCCACTGCTCCCTGTGCTGCCCGCAGGAGCTTCCTAATGATGGTCCAGTTTCATAGACAGTCCCCTAATTACTTGTGTCAGCTTTTTGGTTAAGGTCAAAAGAGATGAAATTAGGTGAATAATGGAAAAATACAACTTTTCTTCTCATAAGCAGCAGCCCTACTCCAGGGTTTACTCTCCATGGAGGAGTGGTTAAGGGGACATGAAGTCCAATGTTCTGACCTCCCAGCATGTTGCTGTCCCTCAGCTGGTGCTGGCAGGGGGGAGATGGGAAATGGAACCACTTCAGCTTCCCGTCTTTAAGATCTGGGAAGAAAAGCAGAAATGAAAAGGATTTGTAAATTGTGGAGAAAATCTTTGACAGGAGCATGGCTGAAAACCAAGTCATTTTGTGTTCTTAGCACAGTACAAGATACAAAAGCTAAAATGGGTGGGATCCCCCCCCCCCCCCCCGCCACCACCAAGTCTAATCGTATTGTCTAAAGGTATTTTTCAGTGGGGGAAGAAATTGTTAGTATCTCTTTCAGAATAACACGCACCCACCCTTCAGCCTGCCAGGAACACTAACAGCTCTGTAAAGAGCTCTTGATAAGGAAAATGAGCCTGCACTAGGTCTCAGCAATCTCCATCATGCTGCCTCATCTGTGGCGACTGATAAAGACACACACTTTTAGTTCGTTCTGCAGCACTTGAGTGCAGATCTGTGGGAGGGCAGAGCGGGCAGCCCTGATAGTCAGGGCTGTTTGACAGGAATTCAGCACCTCCTGCCTTCATCAGCCCCCACCTGCCAGCCATAGCACCCTCCCCCTGGCCCAAATGCTCTGGATGAGTTGCCAGTATATAGATTTGCTTTCTACTGAAAGGATCTTCTTATCCGGGACCAGGCGAGAGGGAAAGCTGTGTACGTGCTTAGAGGCTGCTGAACATCACTGGAGAATCAGGGAGGTTTCCTCACCAATTAGGCTCTGTGACTCACTCCAAGGGGTTACTCACTTACAGGACGATGTCCTCGTGTCACTGTGGTGCCCCAGAAGAGCATGTCCTGGTCCCTGGGTGCCAGCTTCTCCGACTGTCAGCAGTCATTCCTCATTCGTTTTAATTAGCAGGCAGGGTGGCCAAAATCTCCCGATAGGAGCCTGAAAACTTCCTCCGACGTCAGTCCCTCACCCTTTGTCCTTTCCTCATTTTATATCTAATACTAATGGGAAAAAGAAATTGAATTTAATTTTCAGTGAACTTAAACCTTCCTTGGGGATTTCTGGGTATAAGTCTCGTCATACTCTCAATTTCCTATCTTTAAAGGTAATGGATGTGAAGGGAAACCCCAGAGCCATAAACAAGCTGATTGGGCTGGTCCGGAAGGCGACTCTCAGCCGAGCAGATCCAACTGTGATAAAGACGATACTGGAGAGGAAGCTGTCGTCCTCCCACCGTTCCTGTCCCTCCCCCTGAGGGACAGCACGCAGCCCTGAGAATGCTGACATGCTGTGCTCTGAGAGCACCTATCTCCCTCCCCAGCTGTAGCCTCACTGTCCCTAACCCACCCTCGTGTTCTCGCCGTCTGGCCTGTGCCTGGGATGCAGTCTCTACAGGGACCATGGCAGTGCCCCCTTTGTTTCATTCACAGCAAAAGGGTCCCGTGATGGCTGTAACTGTGGTTAAGGAAAACCATATTCTTTTGTTTAGTTATTCTAAACTAAATAAAACATGTTTCAAATACTATGTTTTCTAAGAATTTTCATTCTGTGGTTTATTCAACAATTTTTTTAAAACAACAGGATAGAGTTTATTGAAAGGGGAACGATTGATAAGCATGACAGGCAAAAGAGGGTGAACAGAACCTCTGGCTGCGGAGGGGAGGAACGCAAGTGGGAAGACGCCTCGTCCAACGAATACTTCTAAGCACGTCCTGAGGTCTGGCCACTGTTCTATGTGCTGTGCATTAGCAGATCAGCAGTGATGAAGAGAGACTGTAATTTGGGTGCAGTATATTTAGACCTAAATAGGTAAAGATGAAAAGATGAAAACACAACAGAATAAACAGGCACAGTGTGAGCACACATGTAGGGAGGTCTCGGGCGCAGAAGGCAGCTGTTGCTACCAGCATCACTGTTAATAAAGTGATACTGCCTCTTCAACTCCCCACCAATCCTAGAAGGCACAGACCTGAAAATAAATGATTTTTTAAAAAGACAACTGAAGTTTTCAAATAAATTTAATGAATAAAATATATACTGAAATAGCACATAAAAAAATTAACTTACACTTCAAAGATTGTTCAGGTGACAACTCCCCCCAACCCTCAGGCCAAAAAGGTAAGCAGAAAAAAGCTATAACATTAAGCTGATTTGTTTTGCATGGAAAGAATAATAATAAACTACTAAATCCAAAACATGACCTTTAACAATAATTGTGGTGCAGCTGACAGCATCATAGTGAAGGCTGTGCTGCCTCCGCTCCCATCGTCACGACAGTGCTGCTTCTCTCTGGAGCACTCCTTCCTTCCTCATATGTCATTGTTACCTCTGACTCATACACTTACTAAAAGACCAGTTTTGCAAATGCTGCTCCTTAAAAGCATATCTGTCAAACTGTGACATAAGAGAACAAAATATTTGGAGGCCCTGACTTTAAGCTGTGAGTTCCGTAGCCACTAAGAATAGTAAAAGGGTTGCGCTGTAAAGGTTGCCCTAGTGGCCGCTGGGGAACTGGAGAAGGTGGGCACTACCCTCCATTTCCAATTTAGCAACTGATGGTTCCTGGCTTGCAGACACTGGCTCAGGACTTCCCTAACTAAGAGTGATGAGAAAAGTGTCTCCCTCTTGCCCATCCAAAAAGGGACAGAAAGGAAACCAGCCTTGCAGTTTATTTTTCAGACGAGGGGGAGGTGGCATGTTTTAAACATAACTTTTGAAAAGATTAGGGACTTTGAATTGTAGGAGAATATGTTATGTCACCCAGGAAGACAACTGTTCCATGATCTATTGCAATACTGAAAACTACTGGGTCTGGAAGTAATTTTTACCAAACCTCTCTACAAGAGAGAAAGGTAAAGGCAGTTCTCCGTGCTCAGCAAGTCTCTGAACTGCAAATGGACAGAGATTGATCTGAGATTGGAATCCGGTAGGATCTTTGTTTCATAAGAAGCAATAAGGTTCAGTTGTTTTGTTCTATAAATTCCATTTTCATCAAAAGTTCTGGCTTTTTGGTGATTAAACCATACAGAAAGCACTGAAGACTCGATCTTTGCAGACCATTTGAAATTAAGGCCTAACTTAAATGGGGGTGCAGCCAAATAAAGACAGTTTACCAGAACTATTCTGAGTGAAAAACATAGTATGGACTGATCGTTCAGAGTAAAATGCCATCATTGAAACACTGGATCTTTACAGACTCTTGTGCTGTTCTGACAACTGCCTATTGCCCTGAATGTCAACTTCTGAAATCCTGAAAACTGGACTTTGCTTGTTATCACTGCTACTAGAAAAAAAAATGAAAGCATAGACCTGATTGGAACCTGACAAGCTATTTGTATCTGTAAGGTAAGTTTACATAACACCCTAAGAAATTCCCAAGTATGGCTCTGCTCCTAAAGAAACCTCAGTGAAATACCATTTTATAGTCTTGTGTGAGTCTGAATTTAGTTTTTGGATTTACTATTCTGAAGAATATCTCATTATCGTGTACAAGTTGGCCCTATAGGGGAAGCCACTGCCATCTGTCACTGGAATCTACACACCTCTAGGTGTATAATGGTGAGGGTCTGACTGAAAATGGGATGGAACCAGCTCTGCTTGGTCAGGCCCAAAGCATGTGTTTGCTGCCTGAAGCAGAGGTTGGCTGGCAGGGTGGGTCTGGTGGGAAGGCGGGGATGTCAGCTCCAGCACTCAGCACGTTCCCTAGCACCAACAGTCTTCAGCGCAAGTTCATTTACTTGTGAGACAACTAATGGAGAGCCCCGTGTAAACCATCTGTGAGAGCAGCTGGTCACTCCTACCACAAGGCCTCTACATTCTGGGTCATTTGGGTCTGTCCAGGTTTATGCATCAAAGTGATTCTGTTTCTCTCAAGGTATACATGGCCCAGGAAAAAGAACTTAGATCACTATTGCTCCAAGGTAAGAATATTTCAGCAAAAATTGCTCCTCCCCCTTTTAAGTAATTGTTACTAATCTGGAAGAAGTCCCTGAAAGTTTTGAAAGTACACAGCCTCCTCCGGCTTTGAGCTGGTTAATTCAGTATATCTCTTATGGCTACAACCCACAATGTATATTGTACTTTTCATTTCAACTGAATTTTGCTGCATCATTTCAAGGATTCTACATAGTGACTAATGGAAAAACCTACAAAACTTCCCCGAAAGGCCACATTCTTTACCTGTTACCTAAGCAGCCTGGAAGGGGCTGCCATGTTTCTTCCATGGGTTTCTGAAAATAAACACATTCATGGGTAATTTTTGCACAGTGCTGTCCCTATGAGAAGGGAAGCATCTGAATGAACCCTCTCTCTTTGCCTCCCTTAGTCAGATAGCTTAGCAGAAGTCATGTAAGAGCATCTCCCCCAAGCTCCCTCTTTTAAAGTATCTGCAGAGCATAAAGGGGTCTTGTTATAGGTGGGCCCTTTATAGACTTGTCCCAATAAAAAGCTGACAGACTAAGCAGCACAGACTTCTGCAGCCTCAGCTCCATGAAATTTACACCTGGGCTAAGCGCTTCTGCCATCATTGTGAGTTCTAAAGTGATACAATAAATCTAAACTCCCCGAAAGACGCCAGAAATGCATATTGAACTCATACTGATAGAATCCTATTGGCAGGCCTCCACTTGTGCCGGCGACAGCATTAGGTTTGCTTACATTTTTTAAGACAGGAACAAAATCCTAACAGGATAGGAAAGGTCCCAGCTAAAATCATTATCTGGGGTGGCGCTTGTGGCTCAAAGAATAGGGCGCCGTCCCCATATACCAGAGGTGGCGGGTTCAAACCCAGCCACAGCCAAAAATTACAAAAAAAAATCATTATCTGTTCAAGGATCCTAAGTGCAAAAGGCCAGAGAACTGACGGCTTCCCACTACCCTGTCCTGGTCCTTCTTTTCCCTAAAGAATCTCACTGAAAATCTTTCACTAAAGCCCTGTTTATCTAGTTAATGAGCTGCCAGGCTAATCCGTCCTCCCAAAACAAGTAATGGCCTAATAAATGCCTGAATGTAGAGAGGATTTACTGAGGCAAAATTATGCTAAAGCCATTCTTAGTCTTCAGAGAGCTCCTTCTAAAGCATTAGGTTTATGATGGTCATTCAAAAAGGAAAAAAAAAAAAAAGAAGACGAGTCAACCTCATTCTCTTAAAAATCTTTCCTCAATGATGTGATTTAAGGATGGACTATAAACTGGGTTGACAGTCTTCTGTTTTAAGTTGTTATTTGATGAAGAATTAGTGCTGTGTGATTTACAAACTGATGGCTGAAGCAGGAAGGGGCCTAGAATGTCTTTTTAATGACTTAAAGTTGACTGGCCTCAGCTTCAAGAGGACTGCTGTTTCCTGGAAGAGCTAATACTGCAAAACAGGCTTAGGTTCAGAGCAAACCACACGTGACATCGCCCTGGCCCAGTGACTTGAAATAACATGTGCAATAATAGTTGTCCTGCAATAAAGTGTTGCATAAAAAACAGCAAGCATGACAGCCATTTCAGTAAACACAGGGCTGGCAATTAGCAATTAAATTGAACTGCCCTTAAATGAGAACCGGAGCATACGCAGATATTTAACATCACACCAGTGACAAATCCAACCCCTGCTGGGGCAGTGCTTCCCTACTGAAGGCAACCTAGACACACAGAGCCAGACTCAGAAGGGGCAGCCCAGCCACAGCCCTAAGCCTCAGACAGGTGTGGTAATCAACCCACATGACCACTACCACCAAGCTCATTCCAGAGGTGGAGACAGCTTTCCACCCTGAGTACCACAGGCAGCCCGACTGAAGAGGCAACCCAAATATTCATGTACCCTGTTTGCAGATTTTCTTTGGAAGAGGATGCTTTCCCCAAAACACCCTGGGTCTGTGATATCTCAATGGATTTAAAAACCAACAACTGTATCTGATCTAAATAAAAGCCACCTGCTACGGAAAGGCTACTCCCAGGGGCCTGTACCAGTACTGAAGACACCATTGACTCCAACTTCAGCACATCAAAGCATTCTCCAAAGGAATAGTAAGCAAAATGGAGACTTCAAAATTCCTCTAAATACTAGGGAAAGGAAATATGAGAAAGAATCATCTCTAAATGATTACTCCAGCATCCCCATTTCGCAGCTGAGAAATTATAAATTACCCCCATGAAAATATGTTTGAGGCTGACTCTAACGTGGAATTTGTTTACAATTTTAAAGCATTTACTTAGCCATTTCCTAAGATCAATTGTAAATATCTCAGTGCTCTCGTATGTTTTGAACCACAAAATTTACTCAGTCTAGAACTTTAAATCAGACCCTGAATTACATGTCAAGGTTAAGGCTCCAATGTTCCAGGAACCCTTGACCACTCACCTTCAGTGCCTACGCCCAGGGGCCAGACACACCCGAAGGCCTGTCCCCACCCTTCCACTCTTCCCCACCTCCTCCCAGAATGCAGCACAGCCAGTGATGGGGAGCCTATCACACGGAAAAGTGGCCACACTCTGAGGCCACATTTTTAAGCATGCCAAATACCTTTTTAAAATTTTCCCCCAAATTCATTACACACAAAAATGTTTCTAAGGGCCTTGCCCATTCGTTTTAGCACTGGAATATTCTATTTCATGTCCGTGACCATTTTCCCACCAAGTGCCACGTCACCTACCTGCTCCCTGCTATCTTCTGTCTGCCTCCATCAGTGTTCACTCACCTGAATCTTTCAGGATTCGCTCTTCTCCCATCTACAGCCGCAGATGTTTTTCTTTTGGCATGTCCATACCATTCCCTGAATAACCCACTTCTGGTCCTTTCTCTCAATTACACTGGCTTTCCAATTCTCTGTGCTGTATTTCCAGGTCAGTTTTCTGCCCTCATTTTGCAAAACCCTGGACACAACCCCTTGAGATGCATTCAGAAACATGCGCCAGTTTCCCCTTCCAAGTCACAAGTCGGGGAAGATGATCATGTGACTTTGCTACCAGCACCCACCATGGGAAGTCCCATTTTCCTGCCTGTCACCCCACACCCCAGTCATCTCTGTCCTCCCTTAACATCTACTTTAGTACCTATTGAAAAAAATAAGAGGCACAAAATCAATCTCATTTCCACAGGAACCTTCCCCAAAGGGACCCTGGTGTCTATAATAAAAAAATAGGGACTCAAGAAGAATTCACAGCACCGCCAGATAGTGGAGAGAGGTGTAAAGGAAACAGAAAGCTACAGGACACAGGGTCCAGGTGTGGCTTTAGCACTCCGTGACCTGGTAAGGCCAAACAAGATGATAAATACTTGGGCAAAACAAAGTTAGAGGCTAACAATTTACAACTTCAATTCTATCTCTAACTGTTCCTCTTTCTCTACCTTCAGCTTTTCTAATGGAGACTGTGGCAGTGCAGACACAACTAGGCCTCAGGAAGCCGAGGGCAGGCCAGTCGACTGAGCCTCACACCTTCCAGCTGCTACACCACAGCTGAACAAGCCATGTCTCAAGACAAACAGAAAAGTGCAACGAATAGGTACCTTTGGTTTCTTGCTTAGATTATGAACCATGTGAGACTGGCTCTCAGTCTCATTACAAAGTTGCTTCAAAAGGGCAGCTTTTATGAAGCACAGAGGGCCCTCTGCTCTGCAGGGTCTCCCTGACTCCCCTCCTGTGCGCCAGGGGCACTGATTAACACCAGACCAGCACTCCAGAGTCACAACCCCTGACTGGACCTGTGGCTGGCTGGGGGCTACACAGAGAGCCCCACAAAGGAGGAAGAGCAACCAGCCTTCCCCTTTCCCTCCAAACAGGGAGGGGATGCTCATTACTTGCTTCTCACCCACTGAACGGGGCCCCAAACAGAGGGAAGTGGAATTGAATATACATCAACATCAGTTGTTTGTGGTCTCATTTCTAGCCCACAATTATTTTTTGTGGTGGTTTAACATAGCTGAGACTCTAAATTATGTCTCCGGGAGCAGACCTGAAAGCAGCAGAGAGGTACCACTAATTCAGCATGTTGGGGCCGTCTGGTGAGCCCAATCGCTCAGAAGGCGGCATTTCCACATGGAGTGTCACCAGCAGGCACTTGGCTTTGCAGGGCTTCCGGAGACGAGTTTGCATTTAAATCCCAGCTCCCAAAATGGGCTGTTCTCTTCCTGTTTCTCTACAAAGTGCAACATGCTAACAAACGCAAACAGAATTGTAAATAATTACCAGTGTTTTTAAAGGCTACGTTTGGTTTATCTTTATCTTTTCCCCCAATTCCATACTCTCCCCCAAAAATATTCACTATGAAATGGCTTCACAAATTCATCTGTTTCTTTTCAGAAAACACTTTTAAAAATAATGATGGCTGTGTTCTATATTAGTATATAATACCGTTCTTTCCATATCTGCTCAAACCCCTAAAAACCAAAGTAACAGTTTGCATAGGTATACCTAATTTTGTGCAAATCTTACTAAAATAAGGCTACCTTCAGTGTTTAGGTAATGTCATACTGATTAAAGAAAGTTCTCAAGCAACAAGAAAAATTCCCTGCAGCCCAAGTTCTCTCCAACTACATCTAACCTGCAAGGCAGACAGCTGAGATGGGTAGAGTTGCCTACACCATAAGGCAATGCACATCAGGCAGAAGACAAACCCTGGGACAAAATTCAAAGGGACAGATGACATATGCTTATGTGATGGAGGCAGGAGGAGCTCCGGCTTTACTCTCCCCCTTTATAAAGTGGAGGACACAATGTGGAAGGTGACAGGAGCGTTTGCACGGTTGCAGGTGTGTAGTCTTCCTGTGCTGTTGGACAGCTGGCCTTCTGACATGGAGCAGTCCAGAATCACTGAGCCCCAGTATTCGCTTCACATGATCTGAGCTGCAAGATGAGTGACTCAAGGGGATGGGAGGAAAACAACCAAAGTATGTAAGGAGGAAAATCTGAACAAAGAAAACCACCAAGGGAGCAATCAGCTATGAGGCTTACATTCTAGACGACGTAAGGTGGGAAGACCTGGCTAGAGAGAGAGGAGACATACAGAAAATTCCCCTCCCACAAATCAAGTATTGTCAGGAAACGTCAAAGTAGAAATTTTTGTAAGCAGCTTTGCATTTAACATTTAGTCAAGACACTAAAACCTTATAAAATAAGAACCCTCTATTTAAAAAAAAAAAAAAAAAAAAGCTAACAACATGTGTCCTCCAAGTCCCCCAGAATCTTGTAGCACAGAATGGAGTGCTCCTGGGCCAAGGCAGCCAGTTCCTTCAGGAACTCGGGGAAGAGGGCAGCGGCCAGCATGGTGTTCCTCACAGGCAGGGGCAGGCTTGGTGGGGCCCCAGCCACCTTGGCTCTGTTGGTCAGAAAGGGCTGAAGTACTCTTGGACCATCCAAAAGGTTCTTGCCACTTGCTGTCCTAGAAGCCTCCTGAATTGGATCTGAAAGCAGAAAGAAGACTGTCAGGGTGACCCTCCCTAGCTCTTCCGTCCATCCATGTAAAGAAGTGCATGTGCTGGGGGTAGGGTTGCTGGAGGGAGTCTGACCACAGGTACAGTTCCTGTCATGGATTAAACCCTAAAGGCTGGAGCACTATGTGACATACATATGTGACCATCAGATAAGCTCTCTGTGAGACTTTTACCCAAAATCCTGTACAAGAAACTTCATGCAAAAACTGTCGCAAGAACATAGGTTTGTCAAGAAATCTCCACACTCAAAACATGGGATAGAAAAATGAAGAAGGTGTCTCCTACACTGGCACCAACAGCGTGAAGCCTGAGCTCACTCGGATGCTTATTTAGGGATGACTAGTGGCTCCGCTGCTCTGCCAGCCTCCTGGTGTGGGGTGACTGTGCTCCATCTGCCAGGTTAGCCCTCCCCACACAGCGCAGCCCCAGCAGGAAGGCTGGTTAGATGAGCCAACCCATATCTCTGTGGCTGGTGCTCCTGCCCCTAGGGCTCCCTGTTGACGCCAATCTCTGTCTGCACAAGATCTCCAGTCTTTTATGTAAAAGGAGAGCAGAAGATTTCTTTTGATCCACAGAAATAATGGAGAAGAAGATGGGTGCTGGTAAGACCAGACTAAGAACCTCCTTCAACTGTGGGGATCTAGTGGCAGCAAATGGGCTTGGAAGCCTCCGTGGAAAAAAGGTTTCCAGGGCTTTCCATCTCAGTTTCAATAGCCAAGGTCCAAGACGATAGAACTGAAACTTTAACGTACTCAAGTGATTTACATTTTCTTACCAAATCAGTTCTTACTCATTAAAATTGTTCAACTTCCCTATTTAATTCCTTAACACCTCTAGCCCGCAGATATTTGTAGGAATTATTTATGCCTTCCTCTGCCCCTACACAAACAGTCTCATTACTCCTTATAAATCATTATATTCAAGCTCTTCGTTATTTTGGCTGCTTTTTAGAATTCAGTCCCATTTTTCAACACTCTTCTCAGAGTGTTGCTGAACTACAGTACTAAAAATTCCTGACATTTATAGTACTTTCCACATCTCACTGCTATAGTCTTTAGTGTTAAAAAAAAAACTTCCACTTTACTGCTTTAAATATTCTTTTAGATTAAGGCATATCACAGCTTTAATGCCACAAAGAACTAGAAAAGTTGCTGAGAATCTGTCTTCTGCTACCTTTCAGCTCCTACCCGAGTGAGGACAAAGGGGATGGCTTTACCAAGGCAGTCATTGACTGTAGAGACAATCCTATCGCATCCCCACCATAGCCCCAGGCCCCTGCTCTCCAAAGGGCCTGGCAGGGCTCAGGAAGGAAGCTGACCTGCACACCAATGGGGAGTGGGACACTCATGGACACCACACCAAGATCAAGAGCAGTGTTGCTCACCTTAATTCCCCCACCTAGAATTCCTTTCCCCATGTCTCTGCTCACCTAAATCTTATGACTTTAAGAGGCACTAGTACAGTGGTTAGCAGCACAAGACTGTGCCATTAAGTGGCTGAGTGACTGCAAGCAAGTTGCTTTACCTCCTATACGTTAGAGCTGCTGTAAGGATTAAACAAGTCAACAGGTACAAAGTATACAGAGACCTCTGGGTAAGTGTTAGTCGTCACATTACCACCAGTGCCATTCCACTAACTTCACATTTCCTGGAAGTCACTCACTGTCCTGGCCACCCACCCTTGTTACTAACCAGCTGAGGCCAGCACTGTCCTTTAGCCTTGCACTGTTGTGGATCTTCTGTCTCCTCTACTGTACTTGGAGCTTTCTCAATTACAGTATCAAACAGTGTAGCCTTTGCCACCCTAGCACAGTCCTGTACTCACAGCAGAAGCTAATAAACACTTACTGAATGACAGAAAGAAGGAAGGACCTCTTTCCCACTCCTGATCCTCCCTGCAGTTGCCTATATTCCTCATCTCCACCTCCTCTTTTAAATCCACTCCTTCTCTTCTCCCCTAAAAAGGGGGAATCTTTAGAGGGATTCCAATCCTGGGGCATGTCAACCTGGGCTCTCCTCCAGGGCCTTGTTCGTTCAGTTGTCACCAAACACCATCAAGCTCTGAGTTCAAAAGCAAGCAGACCTGAGTCATGGCTCCTGGCTGACCAGCAGAGCCTCAAACACCTCAGCTTGTTTCTCTGTGAAATAGGGTATTACCTGCCTGATCTCCCATTTGGAGTTAGAGATCAGTGAACAAACTCTGAATATACATAAATTCAAGGCACTGTCATTCTATGGTTTATGAAGTATTTGAGGGGAAAAAGAAAAGCCTGGCCAGTAGCTGAACCTCACAGACCGACAAGCCTCAATAATGACAATGTGGCAGCTGGCAATAGGACATGGGCCTGCTCTGGAGCAGCGATCCCAGAGACTCTCACTGATGTTGGAAGCTTTAGTGAGGCAGCTTGTTTTTCACCAGGGCTGCCAGGAGGCAAAGGGAGTGCAGGGTCTGCAAGATGGAGCCGTAGTACTGGCTGCAGGCGCCCCTCATACAAAGGCCCACAAGCATGCATGAGTTTCTGAAGAAAAAGGCAGGGAGGAAGGGAGTGCACACTTCAGATTTAGGAATGGTTTCTGAAGTGCTTCCCTGGGTCTGAAAAGCTGCAATAGAGGGTTTTCAAAACTAACACTGGGAAGATTTCAGAAATCAGAGGAGAGAATGTTGTATATTCCTCTTCCTGGCAGCAATGTTAGGCAAAGCATAGCACACAGGACATTGAAAACCCAAATCTCTGGCCCATTACCATGATTCTTAAGTGAAAATTCCTCTGTGTTGCAGAATAGGGGACCCCAGAAGTGGTGCATTTATAGGCAAATGATTCAGAAGTCAGCTTTGTACAAGAAGATAGGACCTTCTCATTCTGTGAGTTTAGAGATTTTTTTTTTTAAGTTGGAAAACTTAAGTTGGGTCACTTTCCTCACCTAAAAGAAGTTAGGAAGTTAATCTGAAAAATTCAGTTAAAAGGGAATCTTACATCCAAGAGAAGCCTCCTACAAGTCAAATTCTCCCAAAAGTCACCTCATCTTACAAGGTGAGAATAAGTTTCCCTGGGCACACATCTTACAGCCATGGCCCCAGACCTGTCTAAAGCCAAGATAAAGCCCAGAAAGGGAGTGCCCCACCCCTCCTCCTGAGCCATGTTGGGTGAGGCTCAGTGCACCTGCTCACCAAGTCATGTGCGTGTGCACTTGTCTCCCTGAATTAGGCAGGACAGATTCAGGCAGCTGAGCCCAATGATCCTGGCTGACTACCCTGGGTCTCTCATTTCAGCTTCCTTATACGAAAATGAAGCCAAGGGTACCTTTCTTGCCCATTTCACAGTGCTGTTTGACAATAAAAATTGACTGCATGTGAAAGCACTTTATAAATTGTAAAATACAAATGAAGACCAAGCCTGGGGTTCAAAGTAAAGAGACCATAGCCACCTCTGTCTAGGAGACTGCAAAAATGGCCACAATTCACTGAAGCTCTTCCCATCAAGAGGTGAGGGGTTTTTGTTCCATTCTTGAATCACACAGGCCCTGTAACTTGTTTAGCCAAAAGAACGCAGTAGAATTTACCTTGTATGAGCTCCCTCCAGGTCTGAGTCACAGTTGAATGAGGCCATCCTAGACATCTAGCTGCCCATTGACCACAGACACACAAGTCTAGATAAAATTGGCCTGGCCCAGATCAGCAGAACATGCAGATGACTGTATAGAGTCATAAGCAACCATAAATGGCTTTGTTTTGAGCCGTTGCATTTTTGCAATGGTTTGTTACACACAAAAATTAACCGCTATGCCTCCTCCTACAGGATGAGTTACAGCAGCATGCTGTCTTCTCAGAAGAAACTCAGCCCACAGAGAAGAGGCCATGTGGGCCCTGAAGCCCACCTTCTCTGGAGATGTGGGGGTTCTTTTGCTCCATGAACAGCCTTGCCTTCTCTTCTCAAAGTCCAACGGCTCTAAGCCTGGCCCCTCTTGTACCAGTGGCCATGGCCTAGCTTTTTTTCAAACTCTGCCTTGCAGTGCCCTAGCTGCTCATCACAACTCAAGTTGTGGCTTTAGCCAGCAAGGATCTGAGAAATGGAGAACACATCCTTCATTTAAAAGTCAAAGGACAAGGGGCCTAGTGAAGCAAAGTGACTGAGATAAAACAGCTACACAGATACAGAACCAGGCCTTCAGAGTGCTGGGGTTTTTTCAGCTTCTTTTAAAGGTTAAACAATTGCCCTGAGTTTCATTTCAGCCTCTCACTCCTAATCTTTCTGATCAATTGCCTTTAGCCCAAGACAGAGAGCCCTACTCTCTCCATTGCACACCTGCCACAAAGAAGCCTGACTTGTCCCTGAGCAGAAAAGTAAAAGCCACTGCAATACAGGGCATTTCCCAGTGTGTGCTCCCACCACGGCCCAGAGCAGCTCAGAGGACAGCAGTCATCAAGTCTATCCAAACAGAGCTTACATATGTCAAAGGGACAGTGCTTGGGGCCCAGCAGGACCATCCTCCACCCTGCTCCTCAGTACCAACCCACCTCTCTCCCTACCCACCTGCTAGGGCCTAACACCTCCTCTAGAGCTGAGAAAAGGGCACTCTTGAGCATTTTAGGCTGAGCAATAAACTTTATTTCTCCCAGTCCAGCTTTTCACCTCCTAGAGCATGAAAACACATTTATTTTTGGCCCAAGAGCCTCTGAAAACATATTAAAGAGAACAGATGCCCTCCCTAGGACAGGATTGGCCAAGGAATGGCTCGGGGAGTGCATATAATATACCTCTCTTTCTGCCCGAATGTGCTGCATTATTTATTCTAGACAATACCCCGCACATCAGCTCCTTCCTGGAACCACTCTTGGTTAGGAAAATAAATGCCCTGCAAGACCTTCCAGAGAGGGGACAGGCCAGGCATGAGCAAGGCAGATTTCAGTTCAGGTTTAAGAGCACTGAGAAGAGGCTCCTTCCTGCTGCATAAAGAAATGAAAATATCTTTGGATGCTGCTGGGACCCAGGAAGCAGAGCGGCGCCTGTGAACTCAAACCTGCAGGCTGGGTAATGAAGGCACACGGCGGAGAATCCCAGCTCACCTTTGGTTAGTGCCGCAGGACTCACATCAGACATGTCCACTCGGAAGAGCAGGTACTGCTGGGCTTGTAGGAGGAGTCCCGGGAAGTCTCTTTCCACAGAAGCAAACTGCTCAATCTTGTTTTTCACAGACGCAAGGACCTGTCAAAAACAGCGGTAATGATGTTAATGTTTCACAGTGGAATTCTACCCTCAGTTATCAATGCATCTTTCAGGTACAGCCCTCATAATGGCAACTATTATGACATTAAGCAGTTGCTCATTTTTAACTGCCTTAGTGTTCTGGGTAGGGCACCCTCAAAACATTAAACTAAATGAAGCTTTGCAGTTTGTCCACAATCATCTACACTGACAGCTTAATAGGACAGGAAAGAAACTAATGAATTAGAACAGGGATTTTTGAAAAACTATAGTTTATAAACAACAAGGGGAAAGAGAGCAGAAGCCCTGCAAATCAGCAGCCATGATGTGGGCTCAGCTCACGTACCTGGTAGAGAGAGCGCACACTGGGCTGGAAGACCATGTTGGTGTTGAGCAGAAAGGAGCGCAGCAGCGGCTGGGGGTAGCTGGCCAGCTGAGTGATGATCCCGATGAGCAGCAAGTTAACATGTAAGGAGTTCTCCAGCATGTTCTCTAGCTTTGACAAGACCACACTGATGAATGGGCCTGTAGGAAGAACATGAGGCTTCAGGGCTGGCTGAGCTCAGGGGATGTCTTTCTTCAGCAATTGCAAAACCCCTGGAACCATAGCTCCCAAACCCACACAGGCCCATAGGTGCAAACCAAGACAGCAACAAGAATGGCCCAGTTCTCTCCTGTCTCAGGAACAAAATGAAAAACAAGTCACCACAACAAAAAGAAAATAGAAAAACATTCATGGGAACTAATATTCTGACTCCACGAGCAGTTTTAATACTTATTAAAATTATCACAGACTTAAAAAAAAAATCAGACAAATAATTTAGCTTTTGAAAGTTAAAATATGCTTTTCTATATTGTTTCTGTATTTCTGGGAGCTGTCAATGCTTGAAACATGACAGCCATCATCTTATGATGCTGTGGACAGTAGGGTTTCATGCATCCTAAGGCCATCCTGAAGGCCATTAACAGTCTTGGTAACAAAAAAACCTTTGTCTACGGAAGTAGAGCAAGATGGGGGCCGAGTAACAGCTTCCCTGCAACTGGGCACCCTGAATCTGGGGAGATAAGACTCCAGGCATCTCTGGCTGGTGGGATCTGCCTATAATCATCCCTTTGAGGACACAGGGAGTCAGAGAGAGAGACTTCTGGATCCCAAGAGGAGGACAAAAACAGTGGAAAACTGGCAAGTGGTTGTGTGTGTGTTCGATCGGTCTAATCCTGCCAGCAGCTTTAAGTACAGCAGTAGTGAGACTGCAAACTGGAAAGGCCTTACCTGTGAACTGTTTTGGTGTTTTTGGACTTGGCACTCAGTTGAACTGCCTTGGGGAGAGGTTGGGCAGTAGTATGGAGAACTTTGGGCATTGTCTAGAGCCCCAGACTGAGCCACTAAGCTGGACGGAGCTAATATTGTTCAGCTGTGGGCCGCAGGGAGCCATTGTGAGAGAACTGCCATGGCAAGCTCTGCCCTCAGGGTCGCAGAGCAAGGATCAGGCGGGAGATAGTAATAGAGTGACTGAGCAGCCTAAAGGTGGGGACAGAGCCGCCTTCCAGCCTTAACCCTCAGGGGCAGAGTGAGACTGGTTTTGGCACACTGGATAAGTGGATAGCCACTTTAGCACTGATTCCAGCAACAAGCATGTTCCTGGGAAAGCTTCTGCTTAGCCAACTTGAGAAGTTTAAAGTGCCCTTTGAGAGGGCTAAAGAGAGATTTAGGGTCTCCACCCTGTGGGGTTTGAGAAATCAGAGGAGGCCTCCAGTCGTATCAGCATTGTGATTAACATCTCATACCCCAGAAGACCACCTGTTGCCCAGATAATATTCAACAAGATATATATACTGCTTTGTTTTTGTTTTTTGTTGTTGTTTTTGTGTGTGTGATGTTGTTTTGTTTTTTAATTTCAACCTTTTCCCTACAGATTTTGTCTTTTCTTTTTTTTTTTTCCTTTCTTTTCTTTCTCCATTTTTCTAGTTTAAATACAATTTCCCATTGCTGCCTTTTTCAATAATTAGAACTTTATTTTTGCTAGTTGTTTCTACCCCTGTTATTTGGTTTTTCACCCAATTTTATCCCGGAAAGTTCTCTGTTTGCTTGTTTTGGTTTGATTTACAGGATTTTTGTCTTTCCTCTCTACTTGGTGGAGGTGGGGTACTGTGTCCGATCAGGTTAGCTAAGAACTGCTGACCTCAAGGGAACCACCCAACCAGGCACCCCCAAAGGTGGGGTTTTTTAAAGGTTGTATCAAAGTACCCTACTGTACACCTATATGGCTCTGTCTCCCTCTTTCTGTGCCTCTCTTATTTTTCTCAATATTCCCTTTTACCCACCCCCTCTCCTTTATTTCTTTTCTTTTCTTTCTTTCTTTCTCTTTCTTGTATCCCTTCTTGCTCTTCAACCTTCTCATCCTTCTGGTCCTGTACTAAAAGGACTCATTGAATACCTGGTCCACAGGCATGGGAACTTAAAGACCAAGAGGAAGTGAAAGGAAAATTAGAGCAAGGAAACAGATTAAAAAAAAAAAAATCACTCATGAGGAAGAATCAGTAGAAAACTCCTGGCAACATGACTCCAGAAAACTCCAGAGCAACCCATCCAAGGGACCATGAGGTAGCTACTGCAGAGGATTCCACCTATAAAGAAATGTTAGGAATGACAGGGAATTTACAATACACATGATGAAAACAATGAAGGAAATGATGGAAATAATGAAGGAAACTGCTAATAAAGCGGAAGATAACCAAAAGGAAATCCAAAAACAGAATGAAAAAGAGATGAACAATATGAAGAATATAGAAAGGATATAGCAGAGCTGAAGGAACTGAAGCAGTCAATTAGGGAACTTAAAGATGCAATAGAAAGTATCAGAAACAGGTTAGATCATGCAGAAGAAAGAATTTTGGAGGTAGAGGACAAAGTTCTTGAGATAAATCAGATAGTTAAAGAGGCAGAAAAGAAGAGACAGAAAGCAGAAGGTTCACTGACAGAATTATGGGACTTTATGAAGCGTTCCAACATATGAGTTATAGGAATCCCAGAAGGGAAAGAAGAATGTCCCAGAGAAATGGAAGGCATACTAGAGAATATTATAAATGAAAATTTCCCAAATATCACCAAAGATCCTGACACACTCCTTTCAGAGGGATATCGGACCCCAGGTCGCCTCAACTCTAACCAAGCTTCTCTAAGACACATTGCAATGAACCTGTCCAAAGTCAAGACAAAAGAAAAGATTCTGCAAGCTGCCAGGAGTAAGTGCCAGTTGACCTACAGGGGCAAATCCATCAAAGTGACTGCAGACTTTTCTAATGAAGCT
>CAUYPK010060010.1:0-23556 GCA_963574355.1 Loris lydekkerianus
AAGTCTTTCAAAATCACTGAAATCTCTATTTGGAGGTCTCACAGAATTTTGTGACGACAATGGCTTTTCTCAAAACGTTCATTATTTGGAGTTTAACTGCATGGTGTTTATAGCAATAAAAAATCTAGCATTATACTTGGACAAAGAATCTTGAGTTTCTCAAGATCTACATGTTGAGAAAGTTACATGTCTACTGCCTGTGTTGGCACATTGTATGTGTGTGTGTCTGGGCTTTTTGTGTCTCACACAAACCTTTGCAATACAGCAAGTGTCCCCGCATTGACTCTATGAATGCCATCCAGCAGGACCAGCTTGCCTTCCAGAGCAGCGTTCACAAGGGGTGAGGACCGCCAGGCAGTATCTCCATTCGGAAGAGTGTATCTCTGCTGCAGCAGATCACGTGCTGTCATGTCCTAAAACCAATCCCCAACACCGACCAAAGAATATGCAGAATTAATTTTTAAGACACGGACAGTACCTTATTTGGCTTCATAGCACCTCTCTCTAAACATATGTTACATATGACTGGGAAGCCATCTTCTCTAATCCTCAAAATGAAAGCTCTTCAGAAAGCTTTTTTTGGTCATTTGAAGATTTTTCCTATTACATAATATAGTAAGAGTTTCTCCCCCATTTTTACTTAGCTTTTTACTCCTCTTTTAAAATGTTCATTTAGATAATGGATAATAATATCCACCTAATTCTAACTGAATTCAGCTCAATCCATTTGTTCTTGCAGGGATTTGACAACTTCCCCTTTTGTATTTATTTGTATTTTATTTTTTTGAGATAAAGTCTCATTTTGTCACCTTGGGTAGAGTGCAAAGGTGTCATAGCTCACAGCAACCTCAAGCTCTTAGGCTCAGGCAATCCTCCTGCCTCAGTCTCCAGGGTAGCTGGGACTACAGGTGCCCACCATAAAACCTGGCTATTTTTTAGAGACAGAGTCTCACTCTTGCTTAAGCTGGTTCAAACTCTTGAGCTCAAGCAATCCCCAGAGTGCTAGGATTACCAGTAAGAATCATTATGCCCAGCCCTGATTCCATTTTATTTTTTCGTTTTTGTTGTTTTGTTTTGTTTTGTTTTAACAGAGACAGAGTCTCATTTTATTGCCCTGGGTAGAGTGCCATAGTGTCACAGCTCACAGCAACTCCTGGGCTTAGGCAATTCTCTTGCCTCAGCCTCCCAAGTAGCTGGGACTACAGGCACCCACCACAATGCCCAGCTATTTTTTGTTGCAGTTTGGCTGGGGCCGGGTTTGAACCCGCCACCCTCGGTATATGGGGCGGGCACCCTACTCACTGAGCCACAGGTGCCGCCCCCTGATTCCATTTTAAAAGGAGAAGCCATGCAAACTCACTATGCAGAGATGCTCTGGTTATCAATAAAGCACATTTTCTAGAAGTTGATAAGTTTTCCTGAAAAGCTATGCTAGGGACCATCCCAGTGCCTCGCTGTATTTAATGGAGGAAGCTAAGAACAGCCATCAGAGGAGTTATAGGAATTGAGAAACAATAGCGTGGAGCTTATAAGCAATTTCTTAAAGTACATACACAACGTGCTAACACTAAAATACTGTAATAAACTTAAGAAAACTATTAATAGTTGTAGCATATAAAAGTTCACCACCTGTAAAAAAAATTGGAGCTATACATGTATGATATAAACACATTTTTCTTACATATGTTAATGTGAAAGACAATGGTTTCTTTTCTGTTATCAGATGCAAATAATATTTTGTGATAAATTCTTTGCTACTCACTAAAAATTTTGACCAATAGAAAATTAATAAATTTAAATGTAAGTCTTAATTATTTCAACTTCTTACTAATACAAAAAGTACTAGTTTAAAAAGTATGAGTAGGCTTATATTGAATCATAAAGACCCTTGAGAAACAATAACATTCAAACTCAGCAAGTTCCCATAACCATAAAGGGATGGCTTTACGACATTATCACAATTTGGCCTCTTTTTAAATTTTTGTTTAATTTTTCAACTATGAATTTTAAATTCTATGCAAACTTAATGAGCAGCATTACTCTCTGTAGCTGATGGCAGTTACAGCAATCAAAATTAAATTCATCTTATCATCACTGTTCACTGATGGCCCCCAGTTCATGGTGGGAATGAGTTCATTGCCACTCAGGGGTTGCATAACAGAAAAATAAATCATTGCTACAAAAAAAAAGGACAAAGCCAAAATAAGTGTCTGTGGGTCATTTTCATAATCAAATGATGAAGAAAGATCAAGTATTATATTTACATATTCATGTGTACATACATACATATATACATACACTCATAAAATCTTTTTGAAGTTAAATAAAAATACATAAATTTAAAGAAAATTCCTCCAGAAAAAAATATTTGCTATAGGATTATATCACATATGACCCTATAAAATTATATAGAAAATATGGTTTAGCACAGTGCTTTATAATCCAAGTTCCATATCACAAATAACTGGGGAGCTCTTGGACCACCCATAAACTTAGGCCTCATCCTAAAGATTTTGACTTAGCCGGTTCCAATGTGCGGCCTACCACCCGTTTTTTGTTTGTTTTGTTTTTTTAATTAATGTTATCTAGATGATTCTGATATGCCTCGCAGGTGGGAAACACTGTTTTTAAAATTTTTTTAGTTAAAATTCATTTCTTTGCATTCCTTTTTATTCTAGTATGACTTTTGAGATTGTATAAGGATATATAAAATGCACAAGAAAATAGCACAAATTAAAAGTAAAGAACAAATGAGGAGGGAGAGTACAAAAGCAGGCTTTGTTGCCTCTCAGCCCTCCTCCTGGAATTCAGAGAGGAGGAGGTAGCATGCTGACAGCATTCCACTGACAGCATTCCATATTTTCAAAGAAATGGATAGATTTTAATTTTTAAAACACCAGCTCCAGACTGAAGACTGCTGATATCCTGGCCCAATTCATCTTGGAACTCTTTTGCTTGGGCCTACGAACAGGAGATGAGGAATGCAGTGACTCTGGCATAAGAGGTTCAGACTCCCAAGGATTTGAGGCAACATTTTTTTTTAATTTCAATAGAAAAAATTCCTCATTCTCAAACCAACACATCCTGAATTATCATTCTGTGCACCATATGAAAATCACTACTTTATTTGGTCATGAGACTAAAGCACTTTTGAAACTGCCCTTACAAAGTAACAATGGGGTGAAAGGGGAGAACCAGGGTGAGGGTGTAACTAAAAATAAGGCACAGGCCCAGATAAAAATGTTCCTAATTAGCCACTATCTGCTACTCAGGAGTCACATAGTTGATGGTCGTAAAGATTCTTAGCTTTCTCCATAGAATTATCACCTTTTTAAAACCTAGGTGTAGTTTCAGAGGTATCTTCCGGATGCTGCATTCTAGTGCATCGGATGACCCAACCCGACCAGCTGCCCAAATCATGGAACTCACTCACTTGGTCTTGTGACTCCCCACCCAAAAACCTGGTCCTGCATTCCAATGGACTGGCTGACCCACCCAGGCTGGAGGCTAAGGGATGGAGTTCTATCCCTATTCAGCACCCAGCCAATTAACAGACCCTGATTGCCTGATCCTCTGCCCATCAAACTTTCTTTAAAAACTCTGACTCCTGGGAGGCACCTGTGGCCCAGTGAGTAGGGTGCCGGCCCCTTATACCGAGGGTGGTGGGTTAAAACCTACCCCTGGCCAAACTGCAACAAAAAAATAGCCGGGCGTTGTGGCGGGTGCTGTGGCAGGCGCCTGTAGTCCCAGCTACTTGGGAGGCTGAGGCAAGAGAATCGCCTAAGCCCAGGAATTGGAGGTTGCTGTGAGCTGTGACATCATTGCACTCTACCGAGGGCGACAAAATAAGATTCTATCTCTAAAAAAAAAAAAAAAAATCTGACTCCCAAATACTTGAGAAGGCAGACTTGAGAAATTCCTCCTGTATTCCCTCCCTTAGTGCTTTGCGGAATAAACTCTTTCTCTGCCATAAACCCTGCTGTCTCTGGGTATTGGCTTCCTCTTGAGCAGCAGGCAATGAACCTGGCTGGCAGCAACTTTTATGTCTTATTAACGCACACAATGTCTACGGTATTTGCTTATTCACATACATAAACATTTACTTACTAATAGATGAAAAGGATAACTAATACATGGGGCTCTTCCTTTCCAGTCTACCAGTTGGAGACACCCTTACAGTTACTAAAGTAAACTGAAATAATTATTTTTTTGCTACAAAAGAAGTTGTACAGATCGATATGGCTCAATGCTGTTAATGCCAACCCCAACTAGAGACGAGAACAGGTCTGCCTTTTTTCGATCTTTAAAGGGGTAGAAAGTGAAAAATACTTGGCATTTTACCTGAGGATAACATCATTTAAAAACCGGGAGGAACTGCCGACATTTATCAGTGAGCTCTGTATGTTCTTAGTAGATTGGATGCGTGTGGCCCTAAACCAGACCATGCCATATGACATCCAAGCTGCTATTTCAACCATTTATACAAGCATTGCAGCTTTGACTCTTTGCATCTGAAGCAGAAGTCAATGAGAACTCTGAAATGGCAGCAGTATGCTACGAGGAGAGGTTGGTGTGTGACCCACAGAACGCTGGTCACTGGCTGGACTATGGTGCCTTCTGCCTTCTCACTGAAGACAACATCAAAGCACAAGAAAGGTTTCAGAAAGCCTTTTCCCTCAACCCGAATCATATCCACGGCTTGCTTCTGTGTGGTATCCTGGCTATTTTGATGTCAAACTATGAGCAAGCAGAAATTTTCTGTGAAGATACCACTTAACTTGGAACTAACCAATTTTGTAGCCTAGACTTTACTTGGTTTTTACTATGAAAACAATGACATTTGAACAGAAATGGCATTTCATGAGGCATCCAAACACCTTGGGGCACGAATGTTTCAGGTATAAGTAAAAAAGCAAAAGAGCACTGACAGTGTAGTAGAGTATGTTGAAGAAGTAGGGAAACAAGAATCCAATTCAGGCCCTTGGGGAACCACAATAGTTCTTCAGCAACAGGAATCAAGGTGGACTCAGCAGGGAGGGCCAGGGAATGGAGAAGATGAATGGCTACTGGGAAAATTACTAGCCTTAAGAATGGGAGCCAGCATATAGTGAGCACTCACTAAATATTTGTTAAATAAAATAAAAAAAAAGGGACATTTCTTAGAGGACTAGCTTGGTTCGGTTTTATTTATTAACTAAACTAGCTGCTTTTTATAATGTTAGAAAGAGCCTTCTTTCATTTCTAATATATCTTTGCATTAAAATAAAAAGCCTCTTGAGAGAAATAAAAACATTCCCTTCAATACCAGCTGCTGGTTTTCACAAATAAGATTGAAAAAGCTCAGAGAGACCAGGCACAGTGGCTCACACCTGTAATTCTAGCACTCTGGTAGGTCAAGGCGGGTGGATTGCTTGAGCTCACGGGTTTGAGACCAGCCTGAGCCAGAGCAAAACCCTGTCTCTACTAAAAAAATTAAAAAATACAAAAATACAAAAACTGAGGTAAGAGGATCACTTGAGCTCAAGAATTGGAGGTTGCTGTGAGCTGATGTTGCCACAGCACTCTACCCAGGGAAACAGGTTGAAATTCTATCTCAAAAAAAAAAATAAAATAAAATAAAATTCCAAATTTTTACTGATATGTATTCCTAGAGGAGACATATCATATTGAAAAAAAAAAGAAGAAAAAGGCTCAGAGAATTTTATCCCCAAATATGACTCCTTTGTATAAAGAGAATTTTTTTTCTGAACACCTCTTCCTCAACCCCTTACAAAAATTCAAATTGGAAATTAGAGAGTTCCAAAATGTGAAAATAATTCAGAATACATCTATATGTCTTTATATGAGATGGTCTGTGGCACCAACTTCCTTCCCTCATTATCTATAAGAAGTGTTTCTCGTCCTTCCTTTTTTGACATCAGTATATATAATTTATCCTGTAAGGTGAAGTAGTCTTTTACAGTCCTCAAAATAGCCGAAATTATAAATGTGTCATGAACTCTGGAGGTGGTAGGTTTGTATTGGCCTTTCTAAAAAATTAATGCCCTGTGCAGGCCCAGGCAGGAGAAATTATGTGAGTTGCCAGAGGCCCAGCTAGGCTCAGCACGCAGCTTAGGGTCGAGCACATCTGCCTGGCACAGTCTCTCATCAAGCCTAATAGTGGGTTGTACAATGATAAGTGCCCAGTATATCAAGTGAAAAGGTCTTGTGTTGCAGACTAATGACTGATCGTCAGTTTAGGTACTCTTTCTTATCTCGTTTATAATAAGACACTTAAGCAATTGCTATATATTGTTAGGAAATAAATTTTGAATAGATTTCCTACTACTTTGCTTTCAAGCTCCTGGATGTGTTTAATGAAGACTATCTGGAGATGGCAACACAAGCTATTAAAAAGAACTGTCACCACTCACAACTACTTACCTGTGCAAAACAGGATTCTTTGGTCAAAAGTGGTCCAACCAAGCAAACTAAGAAATGAATGTGAAACTATAGTGGAATAAGACTGTAACTGAATCTGTGAAGTCTATTTTCAAAATTTTTGTATAACAAAAAAGCCTTATGTTGTATAAAGAGTATTTTGATTGAAAGGCCCTTAGAGATGAACAGGTCCTTCGAAGGGGCTTTCCTTCTAGCTGCATAAAATCAGACGGACCCATCAAAAAGAACAATTGTCTTCATGCCTCTCCCTGTTATTTCAATATACTGCAGAAAAGTGGATCAAGAATGCAACTAGACCTGGCCCAAAGCATGTCAAAGATAATCCCTGTCTCTCAGATCAATTAAATTATTTATTAAATATTTAATTTATTTAAATAAATTATTTCCAAGGAGGCTGATTTCAAGAAAATCTGTTCCCCCTATCCAATCATCCTCCCTAGTAACTAACATTTTTTTGTCCCTCAACAGAATTGCCCATATTCCTCATTTTCCTCTCCTATCTAAATGAGAGTATATAAACTTTTGGACCCCATTGGAATCATGGGTAACCACTCTGTGATTTTCCTGGTGTACATGGAAACAAATTATAAACTCTTTCTCTTAATCTGCCATCTTGTAAGGGGGCAAAGAGGAAGTTTTCCTTTCTCTCCGACAAGATCCTATAGGATAAGAATTTCAGCTTTTCCTTAGAGAGATAGTTGGTTCTGCTTCCCCCAAGTTATAACCAGAAGTTATTTTCAATTATGTGAAAGTGTAAGGACATTCAAATAAAATGGACCTTTCACAGAACAAGCGAACCCAATTAAATCTAATCAACAGAAGTTTTCCAGCACAGTCTGAATGGGTCAGTGATATGAATTAATTCCAGGTAATGAAACCACTCTTTATAAAATTAATAAAGGTCACAAGGTCACCAGGTAGAAACTATGGTAGGGGCCTAAACTCTGCTAAAGCATATTTACAAATATATATATATATATGTATATATATATATATATATATATATGTATATATATATACACACATACATATACATATACATATATATATAAAATATTATATTATATTATATTATATGGAACAATGGCTAGTTATATGTGTATTTTAAAAAATATATATATATAAAAATATGTAAACAAATATATAAAAATAGATAATATATATTTATATATTCATATTATATATTTATATATATAGTATGTATTATATTTTATATAATGTAAATATATATAATATATATATGTTTTTTTAATATACATATAACTAACCATTGTTCTCTAGCTTACTTTCCTATAACTGCTTACTACTGAGGAGTCACATAGCTGATGGCCATAAAAACTCTTAGCTTTTAGCTCAGCACCTGTAGCTTAGCAGCTAGGGCACCAGCAACATATACCAGAGCTGGCTGTCTTAAAAAAAAAAAAAAGACAGAAAGAAAGAAAAATTCTTAGCTTTCTTTGTTGCTTCCATAGAAAACAACATCTTTGTGAAACCAGATCAGTGGCCCATACCAAGGACCTGATTCAATTGGTCTTGTGACCACCACAGGAGAACTCACTCAGCAGGAGAAGACAATTTCTATACTCCTAGACTCCACCCCAAACTCAATCAGCAGACCCAATTGGCTAGCACTTTGCCCACCAAAGTATCTTTGAAATCCTTTTCTCCAAAATTCTTGAGGAGACACACTTGAAAAATTTGTCCCACCTCTTGGCATGGCACCTGCAATATTTAACTCTTTCTGCTGTAACACCTGTCATCTCAGTGTACTGGCTTCTTGAGCAGGGGGCAATGAACCTGGCTGGGCTGTAACAGTAATAAGAAAATGTTTAAACAAGAGTAACACCATTTTTAAGTGCTTCTGGCTATAGAATATTTGGGTTTTAGTACCATGAAATTATTGTTTTCATATTTTAAATTATACTACACCTTGGAGTTGTAAAAAATAATATCATTTCCTTATTTGTCTCATCTATTTTCTCATTCCTATTAGTTACAGAAAAGCCAAAATTAAAAAAAAAAAAGTGTGCTTTTTTCATAGTGTGCTTGATTTTGAAAATCAAGAGAAATGAATGCCCCCATTTTGCATGTTTTTTAGCCCTAAAACCCTTGAACTTAGAATAAAAATAGCACTAATGATATCATAGAGCCTGAACCATTTCCTCTTTTTGCATTTCCTTAAAATATTTTAAATAACAGGACATGAAATCTAATTCCTGTAAGGCTACCACTGACTAATCTTCAACATCTCACCTTCATTCAGATCCCTAGGAAACATCCATATATCTCTGTGCCATTTGGAATTATTCTCTTTTGATTGCAACAGAGAAACCCACTGAAAATTGAAATGTCCTACTAAAATGAGAAGCATAATTCCATGAAATATATCAGAGACTATAGATTTGAACCTTGAAGCCCTTATATGCCTTAAATGTTCTTAGTACCCTTGAATGGTCTAAGCTAATTTTTCTGAAAATTCTCTTGAGAAATCCAGATATAAGTATTAGCTCAATAGAATAACTGCACAGAGTGGTTCTGTGTACAGTAGCTAAAACAAGATTAGAATTCGTTTTCTAAAGCCTGTCATTCAGAAAGAAAACAGAAAATATTACAGTAAATTTTTACTGTATAAAGAAATTTGAGGCACCTCTCTCTTTAAATATGAATACTGACATGAAGAAAATTTTACATTATAATGCACTTATAATTTTTTTTTTTTTTTTTTGAGACAGAGTCTCACTCAGTAGAGTGCCATAGCATCATAGCTCACAGCCAACTCTTAACCTCAAACTCTTGGGCTTAAGTGATCCTCTTGCCTCAGCCTTCCAAATAGCTGGGAGTACAGGTGCCCACCACAATGGCAGGCAATTTTTAGAGACGGGGTCTTGCTCTTACTCAGGCTGGTCTCTTAACTCCTGAGCTCAGGCAATCCACCTGCCTCCACCTCCAGAGTGCTGAGATTACAGGCGATTACAACAATTTTTGTAGGCATGAGCCACTGTGCCCAGCCTATAATTTTTTTAAAGGGATATTAAATAATTGTAGCAAAAGTAGGATATTAAAGTATATAGAGTATGACCTCAATTAGGTTTTAAAAAAATACACATTTCCAGGTGGTGCCTGTCAGTGCGTAGGGCGCTAGCCCCATAAACTGAGGGTGATGGGTTCAAACCTGACCCCGGCCAAACTGCAACAAAAATAGCCAGGTGTTGTGGCAGATGCCTATAATACCAGCTACTCAGGAGGTTGATGCAAGAGAATTGCCTAAGCCCAGGAGCTGGAGGTTGCTGTGAGCAGTGTGATGTTACAGCACTCTACAGAGGGCGATAAAGTAAGACTCTGTCTCTACAAAAAAAAAAAAAAAAAAAAAAAAATACACATTTCCACCACATATATGAACCCAAAAGAGTTTCAGGAAGTATTTAAGTTGTTCTGCAAAAATATGTTTAATATATGCCAGGCACTGTGGCTCACACCTGTGATCCTATTGGCTCATACCTATAATCCTAGCGCTCTGAGAGGCCTAGAAGGGAACATCACTTGAGCTTTCTTCTTTCCTATAATATACTGATAATGGAGGGGGGGGGAGCAACTTTTTTTCTTTTCAGACGGTTCTGTTTTTTTAATAAAGAAAAGGGAAAAGTCCCTCCCAAGGCTTATTGATCTCTAAGGGCATTTAATTCAAAATACTCTTTATAACAAGGAGTCATATTTCAGGGTAAAATTTCCTAAGCTCCTTCAGGAAGGTGAAACCAAGAAAGGAAAAGATGATATACAAAATGTATACTATAAGAATAATCTAAAATTTGAATCTTATCTTTCTAATACTCACCATAAAGAATGACATTAACGGTTGGTGCCTGTGACGGCCCCGTTATAGGGTAAGGAGTAAGGTGCTGACCCCATTGCCAGAGGTGGTGGGTTCAAACCCAGCCCCAGTCAAAAAAAGAAAAAAATGACATTAACAAAAAAGTTACATAAATTATAAAATCATAACCACCACAACACTGACATCAAACCAGAAACAATATAACAATTCTTGATAATGAATTTGAGAAAAATTTGTCCCATGGGTCAGGTCATCATATAAAGAACAGTATGTTAAAGAGTTAAAAATAGAAGTAACAATAATTATAACAACTAATACTCACAGAAAGCTTAATATGTACAAGTACTTTACATAAATTAGCTCATGTAATCCTTATATATCCAAGAGACAGAAACAATTATATCTTCATTTTACAAATGAGAAAACTCTGGTATGAAGAAGTTAAACAGCTTATCCAATCAAGGACACACAGCGAGCAGAGGAGCCAGATTATCCTCAAGAATGTCACTATAACAAACACAGCAATGAATTTCAGTAAAAGAAATTTCACAGGGAAAGAGCTGGTCTGGATTAAACAATCCATGAGTAAACTGTAATAACAGGGTTAATATAAAATGTACTAAGGACTTAGCTCTCAAGCTAACTTCACAAATCAATTAACTTCTAATAAGTCTCAATCGACTTCTTTGAGAAGAGTTATAAAGCAGTGACTATGATGCTGTTTCCAGAAATGACCCCAAATACAGCTAGTCTACATTGCTATTTTCAAAAATACATATTATAAAAGATAATACATATCTACATATTTTTATTTTGATACATATATAAAAGATCAAAATAAAAATATTTTCATTAATAGTAAGTATATCTCTAGGTATATATGATTTTTCATTCTTTCATTTCTGAATTAAAAATACAGTGAGCATTTGACATTTTTCTTAATTGGGGTAAATAAGGATTTATAATGATTTTGTTTTCCAAAAGAAATTAGCTTAAATTTTGTAGGCTTTCGGGGTCTATCTCAAATAAGTTTTGCTAACTTAACTAACTTATTCTACAGGGGTCAAAATGGCTGGCAAGCTGGCTGTTGCAGCATCAGGCCGGTGGCTGGATGATATTCGAAAATGGTATTATAATGCTGCAGAATCCAATAAGCTGGGGTTAATGCGAGATGATATGATATACGAGAATGAAGATGTAAAAGAAGCGATAAGAAGGCTTTCTGAGAACCTTGACAATGACAGGGTATTTCGCATTAAGAGAGCACTGGACCTGACAATGAGGCAGCAGATCTTGCCCAAAGAACAGTGGACAAAATATGAAGAGGATAAATTCTACCTTGAACCATACCTGAAAGAGGTTATTCGAGAAAGAAAAGAGAGAGCAGAATGGGCAAAGAAGTAATCATATAGTTGAAATCTATGGATGCAGCTGTCATCAAAGTATTTTCATGAAGATGGTTAGACCTTAAACATATAATTTAAGGATTATTTCATCTGCAGATGTATTTAAATAAACGTCTATAATAATTTAAAAAAACATTATTCTACAAAAAAAAACAATATATGAAACCAGCACATTGTACTCCTTGATTGCACTAATGTACACAGCTATGATTTAACAATAAAAGAAAGAAAGAAAGAAAAAAACAAAAAAACAAAACAAAATTCTACCAATAGTATAAATACTCAAAAAAATGGGATTTATGTGAATAAAAGAATACACCAAGACTAGTTAATGTAAGCTGTCAACTTCGCAATAAGGGATTAATTATATCCATATTTATTAGTGGTAGAATACTGTATAAATATTGTCTGAGCACATGATATTAATATTTTTTGAGTCCTGGAATAGAAACAAAGCCATTAGAGTCTAAGTATGCTCAGTGAAGAGAACACAAGGCATGCTGCCAACATTCTTCAGTGTCATTTATGTTTGATCTCAAAAAAGCCTCTTGTTTTACATATATTGTGAAATTATTTGCAAACTCTTCCTTGCTTCTCCCTCAAGTTCTTTTAATGAACTATTTTAAACCTATCACACATAAAATAAACGCTCTCCTTTATATATAAAATGGAGATGTTGATGTTACAAACCTACCATGATTGACTGAAGTTACTCTGCTATTGATGTTGATTTTATATTGTTTATAGCTCTATTCATTATAACTGCTGGGATCTATTTCAAGATGATATGTTCTTATTCAAGATTTACTCTATAAACATAGAACAAAATTCTCTGGTTGAAGCTAACCAGAAGTCAGACCCACTATCTTACCAACAAGCAACTCAACTAACAGACATATTAATTAAGTTGCAAAATAAGATATAGAGCCAAGGTCAATGTAGGGGCAAATAATACAGTTATGTATTCAATGAAGATAGCAAATCAAATACCTTCCTACTATTTTTCTTGTACTACAAAGGCTAGAAAACTAAAACATGGTTTCTTAATGTCTTTGCAGCTAGAGTTCTGTACATGACTCATATTCTACCAAGCATTCTACAATATGAGAAACTGGGAAAATAGCAGTAAGCAATGAGAGCTGGGGGCAGCCAGCACTAAGACGGCTTCTCTTTTAGGGCAGCAGTGGTGAACCTTCTCTTGGCACTATCATTCCTTACTAGGTGAAATCTAAGTTCTACTTTCTGTCTGTCCTAGAAATTCTGTAAACTACCTAATATCCTATAATGAATCTCTCTCTGTTTTAGATAGCCAGAATGGGTATTATTATCCACAATGAAATCCACAATTTAAGGATGACGACCTTTAAAAAGTAAATCAACTTATTAATCCTTGTAAAGAAAAATTTCACAAATGACTATATTAAGAAAAGTTTCACAAAGGCAAAAAGCAGAGAACAATATGATAGAATAAAACCCAGCACATACAAACTAAAGAAGTATATTTTCTTCAAATGGTACTGCAAAGTTTGTTACATTTTATCACAAATATTTGACTTTTTAGAAGAATGTGGGAAAGTAGCAATAATTCAATATCTGAAATAACATTTGCCTTATTTAGTTTCTAATTCTTTTTTAATTTTCTTTTTCTTTTTTAAGATTGTTGCCCAGGGCTGAGTGCGGTGGCTCACATGTGTAATCCTAGCACTCTGGTAGCCCGAGGTGAGTGGATTGCCTGAGCTCACAGATTTGAGACCAGCCTGGGCCAGAGCGAGATCCCATCTGTAAAAATAGCCAAGCGTTGTGGCAAGTGCCTGTAGTCCCAGATATTTGGGAGGCTGAGGCAAGAGAATCACTTAAGCCCAAGAGTTTGAGGGTGCTGTGGCTGTGACACCACAGCACTCTACCGAGGACAACAAAGTAAGACTCTGTTCTCCCCCGAAAATAAAATAAAATAAAATAAAATAAGATTGTTGATCAGGCTAGATATAATAGAGAAACAGTAGCTCACTAAGGCCTCAAACTACTAGGCTGAAGCAATCTTCTAGGCTCAGGCTTTCAAGTAACTGGCACATATGAGGGTGCCACTATCCTCAATTTGTAACAGATTAGTTTTTAAAAGCACATAATAAAATATAAAATCAAGATTGACGTAAGTGTGGATTACCTGTTTGGTATTTGACAAAGACACCTAGAGCTGGTATGGCATTTGACCACCCTCAAAACCTTGCCTATCAGCCAGAATAGGAGGTAGCAAATTTGAAAGGAAGGGCACAAAATGAGGAAGTGTGGGTTTCAATTTCAATTCTGTAACTTCCTTATTAGGTAATAAGTGGGTAACATAGATAAAATATCTTCAGAATTAAATGAGATAATGCTGGGCACATAGAAGAAAAAAAAATACAATGTTAAAAAAACAGCTATGTTGAAATTTAAATATAACAGTAAGACTCAGTTAACAGTTCAGGACAATAATAGAAGTGATATATAATAACAATGTTGCATACAGTTAAATGACAGAAAATATTCTTATCTTAGGATTTAAAATAAAGTTAATATTAAAGCAAGTAGGAATGGCAAAGAAAAGCTAACAAAGGATGTCAGATTTGAGGTATTCATTTAAAAAAAATCTAAATTTTTAAAATTTATTCACTCAAATACATAAATACAGACAGAAAGCTTACATGCCTACTGCAAACAAATCACCATTGCAGGTGCTGAGGATTTGGAAGTGCAAAAGACAAATAGACCTAACACTGCAGTGGGACAAAAATAGAAGGAGACAGAAGAGGAGAAGGGAGGGAAGGAGGGAGACGATACAAGGAAGAAACTATCACAGAGTGGTTGACACCACACAGAAAATATCAGTAACGTCCTAGTAAAGCAAACGACTTGGTAGATTAAGGATGCTTTCTCTAAGGACATTAAAGTTGAGATTTGAAGTCAAGAGGGAAAAAATATTCCAGGCAGAGGGAACAGCTTGCGAAAACAACCTGTAGCAGAAAGGAAGTAGATTGAAGAGACTGAAAGTAGCCAGGGAGAATGAAACATAACCAGCAGAGAGTCCAGCAGGAAGGGAGAAGGCTGGAGAAGCAGGCGTGGGTTGGGTCACACACGACAGTTTTCAACTCTGGCTGCCTGTTAGAATTTTAAAATGCTGAAGTCTGGTCCGACCACATGCCAATTATTCAGACTCTTGGGCGGTGGGGTGTGGATACTGGAAGCTTTTTAAAGATCCTTGGGTGGTTCTCACAGGTAACTTCATAAATGGAGGGCTCATAAGCCAGGGTAAAGAGTTTCCATTTTATTCTAAGTATAATGAGAAGCCCCTGACAGATACTAAGCAGGGAATTAAAATGATCTGATTTAAAGTTCTTAAACGGTCACACTCGCTACTCTTTAGTGAATGGGTTATGGAATGCAACATATCCTAATTAGATAACAACAAATATACAAGTGACATTGTAACTGATATGTTCTTACAAATCCTGTATATAGTAAAAAAAAAAAAAATTTCACATGCCAAATGCATTTTCCATCAAAGTCTCAATAATGAGTCCAGGGATGGTGACCTATAGTTATTAGAAATGTCTCCATGGCTACAGTGAATCCTACAAAAAGCAAATGATAGAAGACTGAGGATGACTTATGAGGGGTAAAAGAGATGGGGAGGAAGCTAAAAACCGTGGCATGGTCTCAATACTCGACAATGTATTTGATTGACTTTATCTGGGCATCTTCCTCCCAGAACTGAATCTGCTTTTTCCAAATTCCTCCTCCATGAAAGACACTGTGCAGCAGGAAGCCAAACACCTGCTCACTAAGTAGGAGACAGAGAGAGAGCTGAATGGATTCAGGGAGAGTCATTAACGAGAAATGTGGAGTCTTCTGCCTGAAGCAACATAGAAAAAGGTTTGCTAAGATTAAAGAAACAGATCGGTTGAGCTAGTGGGTCAACCTTCCCACCCTGACCATAAAAACCATCATTCTGCACAGAGGCTACCTGCCAGCAGCTACCTAAATTTGAGAGAGCTTAAGAGAGCTATTGGAAATGAAAAGGAAGCATCACAGGAGCTGGGCTAGCTAAGTCCCCTCTTCAAGCTGCTAATCTTTTAAAGTAGTCAATAGGGTGTGAAATCAAGATTTTAGCAACATCTACCACCTCAAATCCCAAAATACTTCCACCCAAGTTTCTGGAAGCATGAGTTTAGCTCTAGTAAAGACCACCTTTTCCTTCTTTGACTTTTTTTGAGTCTCTGTGGCTCTGCTATATGCCCTTTATTTTATTTATTTATTTATTTATTTATTTATTTATTTATTTATTTATTTATTTTTAAAGACAGAGTCTCACTGAATTGCCCTCAGTAGAGTACCATGGCTCACACAGCTCACAGCAACCTCCAACTCTTGGGCTTAGGCAATTCTCTTGCCTCAGCCTCCTGAGTAGCTGGGACTACAGGTGCCTGCCACAATGCCCAGCTATGTTTTTGTTGCAGTTTGGCCGGGGCTGGGTTTGAACTCACCACCCTCCATATACGGCGCCGGCACCCTACCCCCTGAGCCACAGGCGCTGCCATGCCCTTCACTTTAAAGAGCTCAGAAAGCTATGCTATCTACTATGAAACCAGCTTGTAAATCAACAATAAAGTTATATGCATTCAGGAAGTGTGTGGATCCTGAATAAATAATTGTTTTAATATAATAGAAGAAGAATACAAAAATAAAGCACTTAGGAATCATAAAACCCAATAGATACAAAAACCTGACAAGTATGTACTTACTTTTTATTTCAGGAATAAAATATATTCACAAAATACACTGTAGTTAGAAAAATGTGTAAGTTTTGAAATAAAATCAAAGTTAAATACTTAATTATTTTATTTTTCAATATATTTCCCAGAAGGATGGTCCTTAGAGATGTGTAACTTCACCATTAACTTCACTAACCTTTGGCAAACTCCTCACATTTGCAGTTTTCAGTGACTGTAAAACCCTGAGGACCCTTAACAGATTCCCCTAAGACCCCTATTCAAAATTACTATAAAGTACTTTTAAAACAAAAGTCCTGACTAATGGGTATGATTAAGCATAACAATGTGTTGTTACCAACAAAACTTTAACTTAACCACATAGTACCTTATGTTTTGAGCAATTCCACAAAGAATATCCAAATTTGAAACTCCTTCCCTCTTCAAGTTTATAGACCATCAAGAATAGTAAAAGGAATACCTTTCATATGGAGCTCCTTATATGGTAGGATTACTTACTTTGGTTTTCTTCCTTGGGCTAATGGATTTGGCTTTATTATAATGTTTATTTTTATACACATGCCCAAAGGCCTTCTCATGTATTTTTATAAATATAATAAATACCTTGTGATAACTACATTTGTTAAGATAACACAAAAGATTTGTATTACTAAAAACAAACAAACAAACAAAAAAATCTGTTTCAATTAAATAAACGAAAAACTCAAGTAAATACTTTAAAAGTAATACAGAGGCAGCACCCATAGGTCAGTGAATAGGGCTCTGGCCATGTACATCAAGGGTGGCTGGTTCATACCCAGCCCAGGCCAGCTAAACAACAATGACAACAGCAACAACAACAACAACAAATAACTGGGCATTGTGGTGGGTGCCTGCAGTCCCACCTACGTGGGAGGCTGAGGCAAGAGAATGGCTTAAGTCCAAGAGGTGGAGGTTGCTATGAGCTGTGACACCACAGCACTCTACCAAGGGCAATATAGTGAGACTCTGTCTCAATAAATAAATAAATTAATTAATAAATTAATAAATAAATAAATAAAATATAGGTCTCTATGGATCCAAGTGCTAGGCCTAGCCCAGTGGAGCCTGGCATCAGACAAGACATCCTGGACTCTGATGCTAGGATGAGTCTTGTTCCCATGAATCCAGGTGCCAGGGCCACCCTAGTGCCAGTTGGACCCTGCAGAATCAAGCTCAAGGCCTACCACAGTACCATGTTAGGTCCCCAAGTTCAGGCTGGCCTGATGGACCCAGGCTTCAGTTCTACCTCCACAGACTTAGTTGACAGGCCTACCCAACTGCTGCCTCAGGTACCAGCCCAGCTGACCCAAGGACTCCAGCAGCAAGCCCATCCAAGAACCCTACCAGATGAATTCCCAGAATCTCTGACTAGGTTACTGGTAAAGGGCTTTCCCTACCAAAGCCAGTCTACAAAAACTGAAAGAAGTGTCTACTTCATCAAAAGTACAGAAACCAATACAAGGCCATTAGGATCATTAACATCAGGGAAACATGACACCACCCCAGGAATAAAACACCAGTAACCAACCCTGAATAAATGCAGATCCACAAACTACTTGACAAAGAAAGACATGCTCCTGAACAACCAATGGGTCAAAGAAGAAATCAAAAGGGAAGTAATAAAATATCGGACAAACAAAAATAGACGTACAACATACCAAACCTTGTAGGACGCAGAAAAAGCAGTGCTAATAAGGGAAGCTCTTAATGATAAATATATACATTTAAAGGGAAAAAATCTCAAATAAAAACCCAAATGTTACACCTTAAGAAACTAAACCCAAAGTTAGCAGAAGGAAGAAAATTATAATAAAGATCAGAGAAAGCCTGGCATGGTGGCTCACACCTGTAATTCTAGCACTCTGGGGGGCTGGGGCTGGTGGATCTCTTGAGCTCAGGAGTTTGAGACCAGCCTGAACAAGGGTGACACACCACCACCCACCCACCCCCATCTGTAATAAAAATAGAAAGACCTAGTCAGGCTTTATGCCAGGCACCTGTAGTCTTAGCTACTCAGGAGGCTGAAATAAGGGGATGAATTGAGCCCAAGATTTCGAGATTGCTGTGAGCTATGATGCCATAGCACTCTACCTAGGGCACAGAGTGAGACCCTGTCTTAAAAGAAAGAAAATTACATAAGATGATGAAGGTAGATTTATCTTTATGATGCCAGTATGGTTCAACATACATAAATCAATTATGAACAGAATAAAGTATAAAAATCATGATAATCACAACAGATACTAAAAAAAATTGGACAAACCTCAAAAAATATGCCTAATTAGGTATAGAAAGAATATACTTCAGCATAATAAATGTCATAAATGGCAAGTCCATAGCAAATATCATAATCAATGGCAAGAAACAAAAGCCTTTCCTCTAAGGTCAGGAACATGACTAGAATGCCCATTCCTGGCACTCTATACAATATAATAATAAAAAGTCCTAGCGAGAACAATTAGGCAAGAAAAAGAAATAAAAGCTCACCAAATTGAAAAGAAAGTAGTAAATTGTCTCCATTTTCAGATGACATGGTCTTACATTAGATAATACTAAAAACTCCACCAAATAAAAACCTGCTAGACCTAATAAATTCAGTAAAATAGCAAGACATAAAATCAATATACAAAAATCAATGTTTCTACACACTAACAACAAACTATCCAAAAAAAACCCATTAATTAAAAAAATTAATAATAAATTTAGCAAGGAAATAAAAGACCAATTTATTGAAAACTATAAAACAATGATGATAAAACTGGACACAAATAAATGGAACCATATCCTGTATTCACAAATTAGAAGAATTAATATTATTAAAGTTAATTACCCAAAGCAATGTAGAGATTTAAAGCAGTCTTATCAAAATTCTAATAACATTTTTTACAAAAATAGAAAAAATGATAACAAAATTAATATAAAACCACAAAAAAACTAGACAATCTTTTTTTTTTTTTTTTTTTTTGAGACAGAGTCTCACTATGTCACCCTTGGTAGAGTGCATGGTGGCATAGCTCACAGCAACCTCAAACTCTTGGACTCAAGCGATTCTCTTGCCTCAACCTCCTGAGAAGCTGGGACCACAGGTGCCTGCCACAATGCCCGGCCATTTTTTTTGGGGGGGAAGGGGGGTTGCAGTTGTCATTGTTGTATAGCAGGTCCGGGCTGGGCTCAAACCTGCCACCTTCGGTGTATATAGCTGGTGCCCTACTCACTGAGTTATGGGCGCTGAGGCTAGGCAAACAATCTTAAGATAAAAGACTTGATGCATCACACTACCTGATTTCAAAATATTCTATAAAGCAATAGTGATCAAAACAACATGGTACCTACATAGAAACAAACATAGAGACCCAAGAAATAAATATACTTATTTATGGACAATTGGTTTTCAACAAAGGAATCAAGAACACACAATGCGGAAAGGATAGTATATTCAGTAAGTGGTGCTGGGAAAATAGGACATCCCCATACATTCTGTCATATAGAATGACATTAGACCTTTATCTCACACCATATACAAAAATCAACTCAAAATGGATTAAAGACAAACTATAGAACTGTGAAACTACTGAACTATAAAACTGTGTAAGGAAACATGGAGGGAAAGCTCCTTGATATTGATCTGGATACGATATTTTAAGTATGACGTCAAAAGCACAGGCAACCAAGGCAAAGTAGATAATAAGATTGCATCAAACTAAAAAAGTTTCTACACAAAGGAAATAATCAAGAGAGTTAAAGAGTCAATCCACAGGAGAAAAAATATTTATAAACCATACATCTGGTAAGTGGTAAATACCTAAATGACATGAGGAATTCAAACTTAATAGTGACAAAACAAATAACTCCATTTAAAAGTGGGCAAAGGCCCTCTCTCTCTACTCCATTGTGGTGCATGTGATCAGTCCCGTTTGTTGCCATGTTCTCTCACAAGACTTACAGAATCAAGCTGTTTCTGGACAAGAAACAAAAACAAAATCGTCCCATTCCCCAGTGGATTCGAATGAAAACCAGTAATAAAATCAGGTGCAACTCAAAGAGAAGACACTGGAGAAGAACCAAGCTGGGTCTGTGAGGAACTGCACATGAGACGGCACTTGCTTATGCTGTATCAGTCACTATCATCTTACCATATCAAGCTGAAAATATCATAAGTTGGACAGTTGGCCACATTTCATTGGGAAAATGAGTTTTTTCTTAAAAACAAATAAATAAATAAAAATAGGCAAAAGACCTGAATAGACATTTTTCCAAAAAAGACATAAATGTGGCCAACAGGTACATTTTAAAAATGGTCAGTATCACTAATCATCAGGGAAATGGAAATCAGAGCCACAATTAAATATTGCTTCAACTCTGTTAGAATGGCTAATATAAAAAAAAAAAAAAAGATATATATTGGTGAGCATGTGGAGAAAAAGAAACCCTTGGACCTTGTCGATGAGAACATAAATAAGTACAGTCATCATAGAAAATAGTATGGAGGTTCCTCAAAAAATAAAAATGTGACTACCACATGATGCAACAATCCTCCTCTTCAGGGTATGTACATCAAGGAAAAAGAATCAGCATCTTAAGGAGATATCTACATTTCCACATTTATTGCAGCATATTCATAATAGCCAAGATACATTATCAACGTAAGTGTCCACCAACAAATGAATTAAGAAAATATGTGACACACAAAGGAATACTATTCAGCCTTAAAAAAGAAGGAAATCCCATCATTTGCAACAACATGAATAAAGCTGCAGGGCATAACATTAAGTAAAATAAGCCAGGCATAGAAAGGCAAATGCTACATTATCTTACTTATATATAGAATATAAAAAAGTCTCACTCACAGAATCAGAGAGAATAATGGTTGCTGGGGGCTGGAGGTTTGGAAAAATAGGGAGGTGGTAGTCAAGAAGTACAAAGCTTCAGTTAGGTAGAATGTATAAGCTCTGGAGATCTAATGTACAGCATGGTGACTATAGTTAATAATACTGTACACTTCAAAATTGCTACGAGAATAGACCTTAAATATTCTCAAACACAAAAACACTATAACTATGCAATGTGATGGATATGTTAATTATATTTATTGTGCTAATCATTTCACAACATACACATATGTCAAAACACTGCATTGTATACCATAAATATATATAAATTTATTTTGTCAATTATAATTCATAAAGTTGTGGTAAACATAATATAAAAATTAAACATCAATAAAATAACAAAACTGAGTATCCCTATAAGCAAGTTTATTTTTAAAAATAATTTTTAAAAGTATTCAGTATATAAAAGATTTTAATATCAAATAGTTTTTTTAAAGAAGCAAATTTGGATTGGTGCCTGTAGCACAGTGGTTACAGTGCCAGCCACATACACCAAGGGTGGTGGGTTTAAACCTAGCCTGGGCCAGCTAAACAATACTGACAACTGGAAAAAAAAAAATAGCAGGGTGTTGTGGTGGGCGCATGTAGTCCCAGCTAGTTGGGAGGCTGAGGCAAGAGAATCCCTTAAGCCCAAGAGTTTGAAGTTGCTGTGAGCTGTGATGCGAGAGCACTCTACCAAGGGTGACACGGTGAGACTCTGTCTCAAAAAATAAATAAATAAGCAAATTTAAAACTTATTGCCATTGAAATGGCAAATTTAAACAATACAAGGCAATTTCTTCAAAATAAACTTTATAACATATACTGTGAAGTTAAATTTTAGGCACACTTTGCATTTTTAGAATATGGAATACATCCAAATCTAAAAGATTATGAAGTTAAACCACCAAACATATAACTTTGTGTTATGTCTTCTTATCATATAAACATTCAAGTTGTTCAAGAGGTAAAAATGCTATAAATATTCTTGCTCTAAATTGTTGAGATTATTTATTTATCAAAAGGAGAGTTCAAGATATATTTTACAAAGCTTCAATAATAAAAACAATAGTGTAAGGTGGTGTTCTAGCATTTGAAAACAACCGTTAATTTTTGGAAACCCCTACATTATCTTATTCCTTTATTCTATTGTGTTGTTTTAATAATAGCAAGTACCAAAATAGGTCACACTGAAGAACTGTGATGGGACACTAGCATTCTGAAGCAAGTCCGGCTGATGGCAAAGAGAGCACTCCAAATCAACACAGATAGTACTTGCAGGGCCCGAGCCTCAATGTCTGCTGCTTATTAAAATGCATAATCCAGCAAACAAGAAAATGAACTGAAAGTTAATAAACGAGGACCTGTTGTTCATGTTTTCACTAATTTAAGGTATAGACTCTGGAACTTAATCTCTCTCATCCTTAATTTTGAAAGCCAGAAAATTATATTTTACTGGCCTATTCTCTTATTGTTTATTTTTACTGGCATATTTTAGAGTAATTAGTAGTTTACAGTTTGGTAAGTAACTGTGATGTACCTCAAGGAAGCTACAAAAAAAGACTATTAAATTACCACAAAACTTGTTTTGAAAAACATAAAAAATACGAAGAAAACTGTAATTCCAGAACTGAAATGAATCTATCTCAAAACACAGTCACCTGCCTTATCCAATATCTCTAAAACCAAGAATTTATCTAAATAATTCTACTGCTTTCTCCATTAGAAAATGCTACAAATGAATAAGTTCTTGAAAGTCTTGATGAGGAAGATTACAATGTCTGAATAAGGAATCTATTTACTTAACAAGGATAAAAACAGGCCAGGCAGCTCAGAGACATCACCGCAAGGACACTGTTGCTTCCAAACATCCTGCTCACGGGTACACCTCAGTTGGGAAAACTACACTAGGCAAAGAACTTGCATCAAGATCATGACTGAAATACATCAATATTGGTGATTTAGCTAAAGAAGTCCAATGACCACATATTATGGAGTCTGGCAAGATGACTTCTCCCAAGAGCATGTCAAAAGATGCACAGATGGTGGATTAAAGATGGCGGCTGAGTAACAGCTTCCGTGTAACTGGGCTTGGCAAATCTGGGGAGACAAGACTCCAGACATCTCTGGCTGGTGGGATCTGCCTATGATCATCCCTTTGAGGATACAGGGAGCCAGCAAGGGACTTCTGGACCCCAGGAGGAAGACAAAAACAGTGGAAAACT
>CAUYPK010060012.1:0-28451 GCA_963574355.1 Loris lydekkerianus
TTGTGGTATATGTACACCATGGAATATTATGCAGCCTTAAAGAAAGATGGAGACTTTACCTCTTTCATGTTTACATGGATGAAGCTGGAACATATTCTTTGTAGTAAAGTATCTCAAGAATAGAAGAAAAAGTGTCCAATGTACTCAGCCCTACTATGAAACTAATTTATAGCTTTCATATGAAAGCTATGACCCAGTTACAACCTAAGAATATGGAGAAAGGGGAGAGGGAGGAGAGGGAGGGGGGAGGCTGGGCAGAGGGAGGGTGATTGGTGGGATTACACCTGCGGTGCATCTTACAAGGGTACATGTGAAACTTAGTAAATGTGGAATATAATTGTCTTGATACAATAACTAAGAAAATGCCAGGAATGCTATGTTAACCAGTGTGATAAAAATATGTCCAATGGTCTATAAAACCAGTGTATGGTGCCCCACGATCGCATTAATGTACACAGCTATGATTTAATAATAATAAAATAAAATAAAAACAATTATGAGTATCAGCCTTTTGTCAGCTACAGAGCCTGGGCTTAGGGTTGCTGGATAAAATACAGCACCCAGTTCAATTTGAATTTTAGATAAACAACAAACAATGTCTTAGTATAAGTCCCAAATACCACCAGGGACATACTTACACTCAGAACTCGTTCATTATTAATTTAACTGGACCCCTACTCAAATGCCCACTGAGATTATTACTGCAGATGAAGATGTTTAATAAGATGCTAGCAAATTATGTTCATCATTTTAACCCTAGAATTAATTTCCAAAGCAAAGCCCCACTGGGGATCAGTGACTTTGAATAAGGGGGAAGAACCAAAGGCAGAGCTGAAAATCTACAGTGAGCAGGGTGGGGCCAGGACACATTACATGAGGCATCCTGGTGGGGACTTGGCTGGTAGGATGCTTACCCTAATTCTGGTTCTCTCCTTCTGGCTGCCCCTGACACAGGGAAGCTGGGGAAGTGGGAAGCAGCTGAATGTTAATGTCTTATTTCCAAATCTGAGTTCTATGTTAAGCCCCATGGAGCTACCTGGTAGAAGGAGGCAAAAGGGTAAATGTGCTTGGAGGCCACCTGCTGAATGTGAGAAACCTGTTGACCAAGCCCCTTAGGTCAGTCTCAGGGGCCTGTTAGGATTCATCCTGGTCCCTGAGTCTCAGCCCTGTGAGACTCTGAACAAGTGGGTATCTAGGAGGAGGCAGAGGCCCTGATCTAGGGGCAGCCAGAGTAACCGCAGGTGTAGATTCAGTGAAAATTTAGCTCTGCCACTGCTGTGACCTCCGCTGTAAGACAGAGACTGCCCCCTAGGCACTGTCAGCATAAACAGTGCCCAGTGGCACAAAATACTGGTTCAACCAATCAGTCCCAACACCACCACCTCTCATGCCACTGACACGGTAAAGCAGAAGGCCACTGGAGGCTTTGTTAAATCACACTGCACTGGACCCACCCCAGAACCTGCATTTGTCCCAGGTTCCCAGGTGACACTGATGCTGCTGGTCTGGGGACCACACTTGGGGAACCACAGGTCCTGACCAGCCTAGTACGACATGGTGACTGCTGCCCTCAACCAAGAGGGAAGACGAACCTTAACCCCCAGACCTCTCCAGCCTCTTCCTCCACCCAGGGACAAGACCACCTGCTTCTTGAGGAACTGGACAGTGTTGCAGGGATAGGGAAGAGCCAGAGCAGAGAGGAGGCCCTCAGACCCCAGGCTCTGGTGTTTTCCTTGGAGTCACGCCTCCAAGTATATTTCTGAACTGGTCCCTGGAGGGCTAGCTCTCTGCTCCTCTACCCTGGGGGCTCAGGCTCCTCAGCCCCTGGCAGACCCTGGAGGAGAGGAATCAGCATGGAAAAGCACCAGAAGGCAGAGGTTCCCCTCCAGGCACAGCGCTGTAATGCCTCAGTAATTCATAGCACAAGAGGGATGCGCCACATCATGTTCTTTTGCCAGCCCTCTTACCTATTGTTTTACACGGCATTCATTATTTTAATGACTTTATGATAGGCAAGGAAAAACATAGACTAAAGGGAGATAATGCCCTTGTTATTATTTGCTTGAGCTGTAGATGTTGTAAGCTTAATTACCACACATGGGAAGTGGGGAGGGGGTTATACAAAGCCTGACGCCAGCTGGCCAGGACGCCAGGGTCCTGCACCAGGAGGGAGAGGCCACTTTCTCCATCATTGGCCTCACTTTGGCCAAAGCACCCCTTGACGGCAACAGGTATTATAACCCCACCTCCAGAGAAAAGAGAGAAGAGACCTAGAAGGGTTAAATGGCCTTCCTGGGGACATGAAAGAGAAGAGGGTCAGAGGAGAACAATGATGGCCACCATAGATCAAGCCAGAATCAGGTGCCAGCAACTAAGAGTTAGTGTTTTCTGTGTATAAACTTGCTTACACCTTAGATCCAGCAGGCAGGTGGAATTACCCCATTTTACAGACAGGACCACTGGGAGCAGGTGTCTCTCAGGGGCAGGCACACAGCCCACTGGGCTTGGGTCTGCTCCACCACTTGCAGGCTGACTGCGGCAGCAGGTTGTTAACCCACCAGACTCCACCTCCTCCATGCAAAATGGGTTAAGCTTGCACCAGTTGTAGCAGTGGGGAAGTGTAAGTAAGGCAAGCCACACGCAGCACCGGGCACGGTGCCCAGCGACCCTGGCAGAGCACCTGCTGATGAGACTGGTGGCCCCCAGGGATATTCAGTGTGGCTACACCACCTCTGTGCCTCCCAGAGCTTTAATGACTAACTGCAGAACAGGATGTAAGAGCGCAGGTTCTAATGGCTATCACCCTCTGAAGAGGCATTAGGAGGTAAAGTGCCCTGACTTCTGGGGGGTTCTAGCAGGAGCTGTGACCTCTGCCCAGGACAGTGGGGGCAGGGGTCCCCACACAGGGTGGACCCTAGACCAAGCAACATCTTAGACCCTTCTGGCTCTAAGCCCCATACATCAGCCTCCCATTTTATGAGATGTAGAGGCAGAGAAAGGCTGCCCCTGGGGTCTCAGTGCCCTGCGCCTCCTGTCACTGAACCAAGTTGTCCTGAACAAAGAGGGGAACGGCTCTTTGTTCTGAATGGCAAAGTGGGCATCCAGCCACCTCAAACCTTCCACTGCCCTTCTACCGCAGAGGACAGAACCTGGCCTGAGGCAGGGAGGGCTTCTGAGAAGGCCAAGCAGGATGCCCCTGGTGTCAGCCAGGAAGTCACTGTGTGTGAGAGTGTGTGTGAGAGTGTGTGTGTGAGCAGGAGTGTGTGCATGTGTGTGGGAAAGTGTGTGTGCACCCGCGTGAGTTTGTATGTGGTTGGGGCAGGATGTAAGGAATAGAAATCCTGCTGGCTGCGAGCGCCAGCTCCCCCAGCCTCAAAGCACAGGCCCCCAGCCTTGGAAAAGAGAGGAACACGGAGGGAGGAGCTGAGAGAAGTGCAAGTTGGATCCATGGGTGAAGGGCCATCCCAGAACGCAAGGGGCTCAAGGGAGCCCGCTCCCGACCCCACTCAGCTCCCTGAAGAAGGGGGCCGGGCTTGCTTTGGAGGCCACTCTGCTGCTCTGCCTCCAGGCCTGCCCTCTCCCCTACCAGAGTGAAGCAAGCCACAGCTGCCTCCCAGGGACAGCAGTGACAATACCTAGTCTCAGTGCTCACACAGGAGGGTCAGGAGGGCTTCAGAGTGATGGTGCAGGAACATGAGGCTGGGGACGTCACAGGGTACAGTGGCTGCGGTTCCTTCCTGCCACCCACATTACCAGGTAGCCTAACACGGGCCGAACCCCACCACACCACGTCAGCCCTTCTTGCCCTCTCCCCATTCCTTTTAGCAGTGTTCCCCACAATGACTTCCTGCTGATATGGCCACAGAGGGCCTCACCCTCACCATGCCACCATCACCCGGTGCTGAAGGCACAGACCACGCACCTGTTGGTTTTGGACTCCCCCGACCCTGACTCACAAGATCAAAGACCAAAGCTTGAGAAAGGCCCTCAGCAGTGCCTTAGAATGCCACTCTGTGCACACACGCTGTACAGGTGAGAAGACAAAGGGCCTGGAGCGAAAGTCTGGAGCCCAGTACCTCCCTGCCTAACCAGGGCACTGCACCAAGATGCTTATCATCTCTCCAACAAGATGATTGTCCCAAATATAGCCCATGTGACTCCTTCACTCGTAAGCAGCTCCCTCTATGATCTCAGCTGTCACCTGGAGTTCAGGGTGTGCCTAGAACCAGCAGAAGCTTCCACCCAGCCTGGGACTTGGTTCAGGTGTAAGGGCCATGACAGGTGCCATTCCTGCTTGTCCTTAAAGGGCCCAGCTCCACAGCAGTGAGAGCCACCCTGGCCCGACACAGCAGAGCAGGCCCATGCTATTCCAGGACACCTCAATCCCTCACATCTGGGCTGTCTCTCATCCTTCCTGAGTTTAGCCCCACATCCTAGGAATCTCAGGTCTGTGGTATGGGAGGAAAAACTCTAAGAATCAGATACTGAAGCCCAAGTGCAGCTTCCTGGGTGGCTGTGAGCAGGTCATTTCTTTTCTGGAATTCTCGGTGATCTTCTTGGTGAACAGACCTGAGTCCTGCCTCATCTACCCACTTGGTTCTTGCAAAAAGCCTAAGTGGTGATGTAGAATGCAGCCCTTGATAAAAGCTGCTGGTCTCCTCTGGTTCCAGGCAGGAAGCAGGTTTGCTCTGGAGAGAGGCATGCACCAAGCCAGGGGCCTCACAGAGCACAGGCTCAACACACAGATTCCCGCCCAGCTACACCTCGCAGGCCAGGGCCCCAGTTGTCCCCTTGTACCCGGATGGGATGTCAAATTGCCAAGTCCTGCCAGGTGGTGCAGCATGCTGGGCACACCCTCCCTGTGAGGTGTGAGCTGCTGCCACACCTGCTCTCGCCTGGTTGGGCTTTTTCACTCCCCTGGCACACTCCCACCAACACCTGTCGGGCTGAGCCAGGCCCAAGGTCACCGCAGGCCTCACACCTGCTGGGTGACTGCATCAGGAGGGGGAGCCAGCTGGGCCAGCCATGAGGAGCATCCCACAGCCTGCTCCCTGCCGTCTGCTGGGGGCCAGGTCTGAAGCTCCCAGTCTGCCTCCAGATTAACTATGCCTCAGTTCTTTGGATCCTGGCTCGTCATGCCAGACCTAGGAAGCTGTTTAGGCAATGGACATCCTGGAAGAAAGATACTCTTTTAAAAATGTAAGTGAGAGCATGTCCCTGTTCTGCCTGACACCCTCCTGTGGCTTCTCATCCCACTGGGAAAACAAGTGACAGTCTTCACCCCCACTCTGTCCCTGCTGCCTGTCATCCTGGAGCCTGGGGCTCACTCACTCCACTCTAGCCTCAGCAGCCTCCTTGTACTGCCTGAAACTTCCAGGCCCACCCCACGCGGGCCACGGCACCTGCCTTTCCCTTGGCCCAGACACCCCAGGGGATGCTCCCTTAGTTGTCTCCGGGCTTTGCCCAGATCTCCACCTTCTCAGCAAGCTCCTCCCTGAGCACACCATCAGGAAAGACGCCCCCCGCCCCCTGCTCACTCCCTATCAGCACTCTCTTTTTCTCTGGGGCATTTACACTTTCCTTAATCGTGTTCAATTATCTACAGGCTCCATGAGGGAAGGAATTTTTGTCTGTTGTTTTATTCATGGATGCATCTTCAACACTGAAACACTGCAAGCTCAGAGCAAGCATCTGATAATCTTGGTGGAAGGAAGGGCAGGAGAGAGGGACGGAGGGAGGAAGAATCCAGCAAAGGAAGGTCAATCTTGGCGTGCACAGTATCTAGAAAAGAGAGTACTACTAATAAACAGTGGCAACAATGATAATATTGGCTGCTGTTTTTGAGCATGATCACGGTAACTGAGTGAGGTAGGTACTAATGCCCTCCTCTCACAGGTCCAGCAACTGGCGAGAAAGACGTAGTCCAAATTTAAACCCCAGCTGTCTGACATCAAAAAGGAACAAGGACCTGTCCTGCCATCCTCCCAGGGACAGTAAGAGAAGTAAATGGGATAATGGATGCGGAAAGATTATTGGCTTGTGTAAAGTGCCCGTGAAAGGTTTATTATCATGAAGCGCACTCGATTCCCCCCACTTCTGGGTACTGTGTGTACCAAAGCGACCCTTCTTCAAGGTCTCTGTGCCTTAGAAGGGTAGTTATATCAAAGACAGAGGAACACATTTCCTTTCTCTGCCAAGAACCAGCCTGGAACCATAAATTACCCTTCATGGAAGAGGGCATCAAATCAGAAATGACCATGGCCATTCCGACAGGCTGTGAAGCCCTCCTGTTAGGAGCCAAAGTCCTCTAAGGTAAAGATGCCACTGAAGGGGAAGGCTGACTTCCTCCCTCCTGGGAGGCCTTAACATCGTCTTCTTGGTGGTCCCGAGCACGCAGAGGCTGCAAGATGCAGTGCCCTGCAGGGTCTGGGGCCCCAGGGTGGAAGGTGGAAGGTGAGGGTCTGATAGGGATCAGGAGAGATCAAGCTGGCAAGGAATCAATTCCCCTGAGCCCTCCAGGACCACAGTATGGACAGGCAAGCACCTCCCATCCCTGAAGTCCCATGCTGGACCCCCTGCCCAGGGCCCTGATATCATGGGGTAGTCCCAGGAAGCCCAACCCCCAGAGGGCTTCAGGGGAAGGATTAAGTCCAGGAAACTTCTGTCTGTCCTCTCCTTGTACCTCCACCCCCACTGTGACCTCAGTTTCCCAGTTGACATGAGAAACTGTTCCCTAAGCCTATACTGATGGCTGCCTGGAGCCCACCCCACGCTCTCCCTAGCCCCATCTGCCCTTCCATCTGCCAAAACTCACCCTTCAGCTAGGCACAGAGCACATCCCTCTCCTGTCAGAGAGTCAGAAGTTAGGAAGCTCACATCCTCTCCCCAGCTCTGCCCAGACAGGTGTACAGCCTGGGCCAGTCATTTAACCTCTCTGAGCAGATTCTCCATCCGGGAGATGAGAGGGAGTGGTGGGTTAAGCCCACAGATTTCTGTTCCTGGGAGTCCAGCACTTGTGAGGTGCCTTGGGGGGAGAGGGGCAGTTTCCAAGGAGGACAAAGGCAAGAAGGCCCCTACCATGAAAACCAAAGCTTCTCTGTCTTGGGCAGTTTCACCCATTAGGGTTCTGGGCCAGACTGCATCTGAGTGAAGGGGTTTTCCGGGGGGAAAAGTTTGAAACCCCCTGAGTAAAAGTCCATAGGCACATATTAGCTTTTTAAAAATGCTTTATTTCAAGACAATGACTGTGACATTCTATGGCCTAAGATTCCAAAAAGCCTGAACTTCAATGCCTCCGGGCCATCAAGGACCTCCACACAGGCTGCCTCCCCTGGTCCCTGTGCCTCAGGTTGTCACCAGGCCTGAATGCTGGGGCAAGGTTTCCCAGCACCCATCCCCCAACCCCCACACCTACCTACTCACTGCTTCTCCCTCACCAAACAGGCCAAGAGGAAATCTACCCAGCAGCCTCATGTACCTCCTGGGCCAGCGGCCCAGCCATGGGCATTCTCCCAGGTACCAATAATCCTGCATATTAGGGGATTAGGCAGATTACCTTAAGCAGCTCAAGTAAATCAAGCATAATGTGGGCACCACCAGCTAGGATTCTCCTGGTGAGAGTTCTGCAAAGGGGGAGGAGGGGGTCACTCTGAGACTTGGTGGCCAGAGAAATAGGGTAGCAGAGGCCCCAGGCCTTTGCCATAGCTGGGGTGAGGGTGGCAGAGTTTGTTTCTGTCCTTGAGAAGTTCCATTATTTAACCTTTCCTTGGTTGCTGGTACCTCTGTCCATCCAGTCCCTGGGGACAGGCATTGGCAGCACTTAAGACATTTGTACCCTATGAACTCAAGCAGCAACTACTGGTTTTACTAACTATGGGCTACACCTTCAGGGAAGGTGACACCCTGCCCATGGATTCAGGCCACAGGAGTTTTTGTTTTGTTATGTTTTGTTTTGTTTGGGGAATTTTTTTGAGATAGTTTCTCGCTCTGTTGTTCTGTATAGAGAGCGCTGTGGCACCATCATAGCTCACAGCAACCTCAAACTCTTGGGTTCAAGCAATCCTCTTTCCTCAGCCTCCCGAATAGCTGGGACTCCAGGCATGCATCATAACTCCAGACTAGTTTTTCAATTTTTTCTTTTTAGTAGAGATGGGGGTCTCACTCTTGCTCAGGCTGATCTCAAACTCCTGAGCTTAAGCAATCCACCTGCCTTGGCCTCCCGGAGTGCTAGGATTACAGGTGTGAGCCACCGCGCTTGCACTCAGCAGCCACAGGAGTTTGTTTTTGTTTGATTTGCAGTTTTTTTGCAGTTTTTGGCCAAGGCTGGGCTTGAACCTGCCACCTCTGGCATATGCGGCCGGCGCCCTACTCCTTTGAGCTACAGGTGCTGCCCAGCCACAGGAGTTTTAAAAGATGCTGGGATAAAACCAATTGCCCTGGGAAGCTGGAAAGCCTTGTGAGTTTCTGGGTGTCTCCGCCCGCCAGCCCTAAGACCTTCACCATTACAGATACTTCGCTATTCCTTTCTGTGTATATTACATGGATTCTCCCTCTTAGAAGCACCCCTGTGCTGTGTGTGAACAGCTGCTCTTCAGAAGCCTTCATGGTAGAAAAAGGCCAAGGGACCTTTAACAAGTCCGTACCGCCTTGTGCCTCAGGTTTCCTCCTCTCAGATGTGAAGCGGTTGTGTAAACGCTCCCCAAGGTCTATCCAGCTCTGAAATCACCTGACCTTGAGGTCTGGAGTGTAAATCCCTCGTTTTGCACACCTACTTCTCAGCTCTGTGACCCACGGCTAGTCAGTCAGCATCAGTCCATCACCTGGGAAGTGCTGGGGGACGGCAGAGGTTCCTTCCCAGCTCTTCTCAGAGCCACATGTTAAGTTGTTCTCCAGTCTCCAGAGGGCCGAGGGTGTGGGCTGGTCTTCAGGAGATCCTTGATTTCCTCCTGCTCTCTCCCGGGTGATTTTATATCAACTTATTCCCTCCTCCTCCAAAAACTTGCAAGGTAGGGATGTTCTCAGGCTCGGAGAGGTTGGGTAATTTTCCAAGATTACTCAACTAAAATTTAAATCCAGTCCATTCTAAGTCCAAAGGCCGTGTTTCTCACTCTATTCCACACTGCCTCAGGATAGGCACAATGTACAAAAAAAGAGACGGGATCTCTGTTGGGATCTCTGATGGGATCTCTTATGAAATGCTGTTTTATTACTCCCATGGGAACAGCCATCTCATACCCTATGGCTTCTAAATCACCCAATTCTGTAATTCAGACATCTAAATTCACTTACAATCAGCCACGTATGGATAGAGAACGGAGAAACAGACCAGGAGAGAGAACTCCACCAACCCAGGAATAGAATGACAATTAGATATCTTCTCACATGGCCATATCAGCTACTTGAAATTAATAAGTCAACTCCCAAACTTGCGAGGTTAATGCATCCATCTTAGTCAATACACCACATCTATAAAATAATGATCTACTTCTCCTTCCTGAGCTTAATAAAATGGGAAAGCCTAGTGACTGCCCAGAGTTCACTACCGGGGCCTCCGAGACTTTGAATTGGAATAGTGGAGACTTCAGCTAAGGCTCCTTGGCCCTAACCTCGGTCAGGTCCAAAGCAGCCTGCTCACCTGCAGAGACTCAGGCCTGAATTGTCACCTACAGGGTAGTCCATCCTGGGAGGACAGCGCCATGTCTGCCTGGGCCACTGCCCAGGCCCACGTGGAAGATAAAGCTCATGTTCACATCTAGTCCACACAGACTGGGATAGAGACAACTGAGATCCACAGGGAACCCCAAACCCTCAGGTTCATAAAAGAAGGCAGAAGCCTTCAGGCTACGGGCAAGTTAACTTTTATGGGAAGACCTCACTCTCCACAGGAAAGTCTCCCACAGGCTGGCTCACGGGTCCTCTGGTCCCCAGGGTCCCGCATAGCCGAGGAGCAACTCTGCTCCAGGATGAAGTCTGGAGAGAAAAGCCACAGCACAGCATGCTAGGCACATGTCAGTGAAAGATGACAGAGGTGCCTCTCCCGGGCAAAACTGTCCTTTTCTTTGACATTATGCCGTCACTCCTTTGTTGGGTATTAACATGCCCTTTTAATGAAATGACAGTGATGGTGGCGCTGGCATTTGAGAGTTTCTTTTTTATACTTTTGCTTGTCAAAATAAAAAGCTGATAGCCCTGTGATATTCTCTCTGTTTCTTAATGTTTAATTGGCCAGCCTACAAAACATCTAGGTACCACTCACCTTGTCCAAATGCCTCATTCCACAGGTGGGAAAATTAAGGGCCCAGAGATGCTACCATCCTAGTGGCCAGATGTCCCTCTGTAGAAGCCAGGGAGCATCTGTCAAAGGGGTCAGAAAGAGTCCCTGCTGATGGAGGCATGATCCCTCAGGCTCTGACAGCTCAGCTAGCACTGGCCCAGAGAGTAAGAGAAAAGGGAACGCATCTGTTTCCAGAGCTCAGAGCCAACCAACAGGCCCTGAGTTCCTGGCACCTGATGCCCTCATACCACTGCTGCAGGGAATAGACAGAACTAAAATTACCTCCCTGGATTTTCTGTGGCAACTTTAACATGGCCACAAGTCACCATTCACGGGACAGTTGGGGAGAAAGAATCCATTATCAGATAGCAGGTAGATCAATTACCTGTGGCTGAATATTCCCCTCTGAGTCAACAGACAGAAGCAACTTGGAGTAAAAGGATAACCCACCAAGTCACAACCCAACGCGCAAATGAAGCAGAACATGCCCTTCCCCTCAGCCTGCTGCCCCACCGCCGCCCAGCCACACCCGTGTGTGCCAGTCCGTCTGCTCCCCATGCTCTCAGAACCTGAACAGTGCCTGCACCGCCAGCACCTGACAGCGTGTTGAAAGATTGACGGAAAGAATCTTGTTTTTTGTTCTATTCTGCTTTGTTTTCACTCTTCGCTCTTATTTTCTGGAATGTCAAAATCCTGCCAAGTCCACACAGCCCAAGGCACGGAACTCAACCCCCTCGAGCCCTGACCTCCAAGGCCTCCAGCTCAGGCCTGCCTGCTGCCCTCTGACTCCTTGCTGACCTTCTCTCCCATCTGAGAGCTCGGACATGACTTGGCCTTCCTGACCACCAGACCTGGTCCGGCTGTTTGCACTCCTGGATGCCCTCGCCGTGGTTCCCGCCCACCTGTATCCTGCCCCATCAAGTCCCAGGGGTCCACTGAAGTCCTCCTTACTGGCTATGTCCCCCTGTAGCTTTCTCTGTCCTACCTCCCTGCCCAAGTCTCCTGCCCTAACTCAACACAGGACAGACACAGGTTAGGAGCCTCAGTCGCTTTTGATCCAGGTGTATCACATTGTCCCAATTAGCCTGGAAGTTCTTTGAAAGCAAGACCTATATACTTTTTAAACTCAAAGTGTCTGGCCTACAGTGAAGTGATTAACAGGCAGGTACTGATGGAGTAAATTAAAACTCCGCTCAGTGACCATCAGAAAAGCAAGTGCTTTTGCAGACAGCACTGACATCCAATTAAAGCAAGCCAATTTCCATGACTTGAAGCTTCAACTGGGGACTGGTTCCTCATGGCTGTTCCTCAGTGCAAATACAAATACCAAGTTCCAAATGAGATCTGATGTCATGGGACTTCTGAGAGGCACAAGCCTCACAAGACACATCAGTCAAAAAGAAAAAAAAAAAAAAAGAAGAAGAAGAAGATGATGAATGTTCTTGTTTACAAAAGGATTTGTCCCATTCCAAGGAATTTCCACCGTGATTTAGGGCCTAGTCCAGTCTGTGCCTATAGACCTCACTGGCTGAACATTTTTCTGCCTCTTCTTCCATTCGCTGAACTAGGATGGGGTTTGACTTTAGGTCAAAAGAGCTGTCGCAATTAGGTCGTCAGATTGCCTTTTCCAACTCGTAACATGACCCTCATTCAGAAAACCAAGGCCTAGAAAGACAGACAGACCCTGGAAGGCAGAAAGATGGCCGGTGTATCAGGTGCACAGGGGAAGACTGAACCCACTGCTCTGAGAGTGGCCCTGTGGGAGGGCCCAGGCTCAGACCACCTGCTCTGTTCCCTGGATCCTGCTCTTGTCCACATCCCTTGGAAGACCCAGCTGGGTACCGAAACCTCAGCCTCCTATGCCCCTGGGTTCCCACACACCCAAGTTTGGACCTAAGTTTCCAACACAGCAGCCAAACACAAGAGACTCTGGACTGGCTGCTAATGTGAAATATAAACAATAATTCAACAGCCCCGGGAAAGAAGAGAGGACTTCTTTTCCACAGGATTCTGAGGACTCCTTCTCCTTTCCCTTCTAGATCCCCGATGGGAGTTGGGAATGGCAAGCCCCCGGCCCTGCAAAGCCTCAGCTGTACTTGGCACTCCAATCAATCTCCTCCCCATGGCCTGGGTCCCCTCCAACCATGGGCTCCGGGAGAGGCATGGGGAGCTGTGAGAACCTTCTTTCTCAAGGAAGGTTTTTCCAAAATTATATCAGGTTTCCTTTTACCCTAGCTTCACAGTGGGGGGACTCTTTTGCCTAACATGGTTGAGGAATGTCTTAGAAACTGGTGTGATTCAGTCTGGCTTCAGATGAGGTTTTCCACCCAGACAGAGCTCACCGAGTGTCTGGAAGCCACGGCTCACTACACCCAGGGGCGCCCACGCCCTTTCCCTGTCTCCAGACCTCAGTGAGGAGGACACACTTGACAAAGTGGAGGGTTCAGCCCTGTGATGTAGTCAGATACAGAAAATAAGCAAGGGAAGGAGCCAAAAGGTCTTGTCCACATACTCACACACAGGGAGCCCCTTCCCTACCATGACTTGGAGAATCTACTCGAAACACATTCAGTATAGATCCTTGAAGAGCTACAGGTGAAAGTGGCCCACCATGTGAAAACTCAAAAGGCACACCCCTTTCTCTTGGAAGAGAGGCCCACGCCTTTGAGCCTTCCCCGGAAGTTGTGTTTCCCCTCATTCCTGTTCAGACTGGGCTTCCTTCAGCCATTACAGACTCTAACCAGAGGGGGGCCCGAGACAATTGCTAGAAAATGCAGTTTGCACAATTATCTGTAACCTGACAGTCAAGCTCACTGATGAATTATGACTCCACAGTTGTCAGTTCTGCAACATCCTCACTCAGGAGCCACCAGCTTCCCTGGACACAGAGGAAGGTGCTTTCCACCTGATCCCCCTTAGGGCACCTTTAGGGTGTTACCCCGCTGAGGTGGGGCCCCACCAGGTGGGTGCCATGCTGGAGGCAGCACCAGAAGGGAAGCTTCTTTGAAACCACAGAAGGTTCATATTCCAAGGATCCTACAACTGCAAGGAGAGAAGAACCCTGCAGGGCGGGGACCCCTGTCTGAGCGCCATGAGCTGGTACCTCAGGAGCCCCACCTTTCTATAACCACCACCAGGGTGGCCCTTAGCACTGAGAGAAATAGGGACCTGCTTCGAGCGGGCAGCTCTGAAAGAAAGGTCAAGTTGTTGCCCAAATCCCAAGTCTCTGTTTTTTCTGCTCCTTTTGCAGCTGTGCCTCTGACTAGGAGCCAGGCAGAGATAGTTGTTAGAAAGATTTCTTAGACTTGATATGTCAAGGGTGTGAAGCCAGCCAAGGAGACAGGCACACAGGGACACTTCTGGAGGGTACAGTCACTATTTTATTTCTTGACTCAGTTAGTGAAATGAATTTTCTCCTTATTATCTGCTGTTTTGTACTTTTGTCTTTTTTATACTTTTCTGTACATCTGTTTCATGTCACTATTTTTAAACTATTTTTTAAATAAAACCGGCAAAGTACTTGTAAGGGACCCATGATCATCCTCTCCAACATTTATTAAGTATCTTCTGGCACAGGACGGAAGGCTCTGAGTGCCAATAGCAGCCCTGTGTCAGAGCCCCGGACAGTAGGACCAAGAACCAGAAAACCTCAGTAAGTCATTAGTCCCAGGGGCCAGAATGCCAGTCAGCAGGAGAATGTGGAGCGGTCAAAGGCAATCTGAAAAAGTCACAGGATCGGTGGGCTAGAAACCCCAGCAGTTTGTTGTTGACCCAGCTTGAGAGCTGCACCTTCCAACAAGGTCACAGTGGGGGAATGTGACTCAGTTTGTACCTTCCTTGGGAGGTCATGACACTAGGCAGGCAGGGTCCTGGCTATCAGAGAAAGAGAGGTTCTTCTAATCCACTCCTGAGGGCTACTGAGGGTTCCACAGCACAGCCTGCACTAAAGTGGCAGGAAGATGAAGCCATCGGGACTCTGGATTGAGTTTCCAAACCGGTCGGAAGCCCCAAAAGTACCTCTTCATCCCCCATCCCCATAGGCCTCCACTGATCACTCACACCGGCCACACAGGTCCCCTAGCCTCTTGCGTCTACCCCAGGCTGTCACAAGCCTGTCATTGGATTTATCACTGTGCCCCTCCTTTCCAAACCCTGCACATCTTTCAAGACAAAATTTAAAAGCTGCCTCCACCATGAAGCAGCTCCAGACCTCTCAATTAGAATAAACACCTTCCAGTGGTGTTTAAGAGACACTTTTCCCTGTCCCTTTAAAGCATCACTTGTCCTCTGGTTATCTGCCCTCGTAACATTCAAGTTCTCAGACTACACATCATTTTCCCAGCTCTGAAGCTTGAGGTCAGGAACAGAGGGCTCATTAATTCTTATCTTCCATGTTAATCCTTGTATTAGGCACTGGGCCTAATGGATCTATAATAGTAGCAACCAATGTGCGTTAATAAATCAGGTTCGTTAGGGTGTTGAGGAATACGAAGGGCCCAGAGGAGGGAAGATGAGCATCACGGGGAACCTTTACATTTCAAACCATCCATCGCTCCCCAGCCCAGCTTCTCCCCCCCCCCCCCATTGACTCCTGAGCTTCATAATCATTCACAGGATATCACACCTGCCCCACTTACTCCACTCCCTGCTCATTCTCACAGTGAAGCCAGAGAGACCTTCCAAGGCTGAGATCAATCAGATCATTCCTATGCCTAAACTCTTTAAGGACTCTACTTTGCTCTTAAGGGAAACTCAAAACCCTCGACATGGCCTCCAAAGATGCTCTGGCATGTCTGGGTTTTGCTGGACATTTGGCCGCACATTGAACCACTCTTGACCTCACTTTCCGTAGGCTTTCTTCCATCCCTTCAGTGTGTGGCTCTCTCGTCTAGCTCAGGGATGTCTATGTGCTATCTTCCCTTTGCCTGTAACCACCTTCTCTACCTAGCCATGTTGCAGACTTTCTACTCACCCTTAAGATCTTTCTCCAGAAAGCCTTTCCTGTCTCACTCTCAACCTCCACCATCCCCACAGGTCAATAAAATCTTCCAGTTGTGTGCCCCTGCACCTCTCTTTCATAACACTCAAGGTATTTGCGAAGACTTATCCAGGGCCTTTTTGCTTCACTAGACCAGGGGTCAGCAAACTGTTTCTGTTAAGGCCAGATAGTAAATATTTTAGACGCTGCAGCATATGGTGTCTGTTGCAACTATTCACTTTGTCATTGTGGGGACAAAAGTGGCCACAGGCAATATGCAAACACATAAGTGTGGTTGTTTTCCAATGAAATTTTATTTAGAGCCACCAGAATCCGAATCTCATATAATTTTCATGTTTCGTGAAATATCCTTCATTTAAAATTTTTTTTTTCAACTACCTAAAAATGTAAAAACCATTCTTAGCTCATGGGCCATACAAAAACAGATGGCAGGCCAGACTTGGCACACAGCCTGCAGCTTGCCAGCTCCTGTACTCAACTGTAAGTTTCCTGGAGACAGAAACTATGTCTTGTTCACTGATGTATTCCCCCCAGCCCAGCACCTGGCTCTTACAAGGTGATTCATAAAAATGGACTTGAATGCCTGGATGAGTGGACTAGAACAGTGTTTCCCAGGGTGTTCCTACAGAATACCCAGACACTTCACGCAAAAGGGTGGTTCCCTTATCAATGAAATTTGTAAACACTACAGTCTGCCTTCCTAGAAGTGTTCAATGCCCAATGCATAAAGCATATCAAAAAGTCAAAACTAGCCTTCAGTTGAGAACTTTGATTGACTTAGACCAACATATTGACTTAGACCAATATTTGACCAAAGAACTTTTTACTTTAACCGCAAATGTTTACCAGTATCCAAGGGCAACCACATTAGAAAGTGCTGCAGTGAGGATACAAGGCAAGAGTATAGAGGACTGGTTCTTAAACTTCAGTGTGTTTGAATCATCTGGAAGGTTTATCAAACAGGAGCTTGTTAGGCCCCACCTCTGGGTTTCTGATGCAGGAGGTCTGAGCCAGAGCCCAAGAATTTACACTCCTCACAACCACCCAGCGGATGCTGATGCTTCTGGCCTGGGAACCCCATTTTGAGAAACACTGATCTGGGGGGAATAAAAAGGCCTTAACAGCTAAATCTTTCGGATGCAGTTTCCTCCGCCTTCCAGGGATCCGGTTTCCAGGAGAACCCTAACTTGTCCATTTCCTGACAGTGGTAGAAGAAGCCCTGACCCATCTTTCTAGTATCAGGCACTTGTAATGGGTGGCAGTGTGCTCCCTAAAAAGACCTGTTTCAGCCCCAACCCTCATGACCTATGACATTAGCCTTATGTGGAAATAAGGTATTTGCAGATGTTAAAACAAGGTCATACTTGAGTAGTGAGCTCTTCATTCTTAGAAGAGGAAGAGACACACACAGGAAGGAGAAGGCTTTGTGACAATAGAAGCAGAGACAAGAGTGATGGCTGCAAGCCAGGGAATGTGGCACGGATTCCCCGCCACCACCCGAGGCACAGAAGAGGGGAACAGAAGAAGCACCTGCAGGTGGCAGAGGGAGCAAGGCCCTGCCAGCCTCCCAAACTGTGAAACAGTACACTTCTATTGCTTGAAGCCACCCAGTTTGTACCACTTTGCTGTGGCAGGCCTAAGGAACATTCCACTCTGAGGACAGATAAAGCTCCACCTAAGGCCATATCCATGGTAGGCGTCCACGTGAACTTCAAGGGAGCAATGGCTTTAGTTATCTGAGCCCTTTGTCATCTGCTGGCTGGTGGGTGTTTGAGCTGGTGTCTCTTTGGAAATTAAGTTATCGAATAGATGCAATGTCTTCTTGGATTCATGTGTTGGGGCTGGCTTTGGTCAAGAAAAAAAAAAGCATGTGATTATTTTTTACACTAAAAAAGTCAATAACTAAGGAGATTTGGCCTTGCCCTATCCTGCATTCACAGGTCTTATTTCTCATTGGGAGATATTCACAAGGGGCTTCTCAGTGACAAGGAAATGGCTTCTTCTTCTCTGGGTCTGAGTTATAAACGCCTTCTCAGATCAACAAAGAAACGAGTAAGCAATAGGTATTTTCACAGCCTGAGTACCCTGGCCTTAGTCATAAATTATACCCTTTCCTTTTAGAAAAATAAGGGGTATAATTCTTATTTTCCAAAGAGACTCAGGCAGACATAGTTTTGTGCCTGATACCTTAGGAAGGAGCCAAAAAGAAAATATGGACACAGCTTGCCAACGTTGAAGGAGAGGAAGGGGACGTGAGTGGGTGGGGACTCTCAAGCTCAGAGGCCACAGAATGAAAAATCAGAATCAACTAAAGGCCATCCCTGTCTCTCCAATCCATGCCCACCCAGGGCTGGCTGCTCACGTGCATTCTGCATGAACTCAAAAATCTCTAGATGTTTCAAGGTGGAGGGCAAAGCCATGGTTTCTGCTGCAGCCGATCTTAAGCCTTTGGGGATGCCCTCTCCCAAGGCATCCCCCAAATGAGAGTGGGGTCTGATTCTTTGACAAGTGAAACAGTGACATCCCTTGAAAGTTAAGTGTTCCTTACTTTATCCTTCACATTTCAAATGTCCAGCTGATTCATGAACAGCATGAATCCTCTGACCTAGAGGTAGATTCCAGATCACCAACATCTCAGCCTCTGACTACAGAGTCGAGAGTTCAGCCAGCCCAGAGGAATGGAACATTGTCATAGAAGGCAAGCTTTTGGAGTCAGACAGTCCTGAGTTTGCAGATCAGTCTCATTTTGTTGGTTTTGTTTTGCATTAAAATCTAATTTGCTGTGCAAACTGGAGCAGGTTAGTAAACCCTTTGAAACTTCAGGTCTCTAAGCTATAACATAGGAATAATTATAAATGCTTTGCAGTGGGTTTGTGAGGATTTTGAGAGATGCTGGATGTGTCTGGCACATTACTCTAACTTACAAAGCACAGTGTGCCAAGCATGAACCTAAGTAACAAACAGACACCTTTTCCATCCTTACGTCTATTTCTAACATCTCTCCAGATGTGGCAGATGACAGCTCACAGAGATCTGCCCATGGTCACACAACCAGTAAACAACTGACTCTGGAATCTGTGCTCTCACCATAGAGATTGCTGCTTGTCCACTGGGAGCTGTCTGGGGTTAGAGTGAAGACCTATATTTTTTCATTCATTCAACAACAATTCATTTACCTATGCACTTCTCAGAAAGGATTGTGCACAGTAGATCCAGCAGGATCTCAGACAATAAAATACAGTCTCTGCTTCCAGGAACTGGCTATTAGGGTAAACAGACAAGTGTCCCAAACTAAATAAAGGTAGAATCTAACACCAGACAGGAAGACAGAGTGTGACAGATGACCTGCTAAGTGGCAGGAAACAGTCTCTGGGAACAGGCTGATTTAATGAAGGAGATGGCATTTCTGCTGAGCCTTGAAAGATGGGCAGCATTTTGACAGATGTAGACAGCAAGTCTCAGTCCAAATTAGAGACCCTTTTATTTTTTTCCTCATAGCAACCCACTTATTTCCTTTGTTGGACTCACCGCTGTTTAATTTCACAGCTATGCACAAATGTGCTTGTTTAATGCTGGTCTCCCTCACTAGACATGAGCTTAGGAGAAGAGGCCATGTGCCATGCACTCACTGCAGTCTATACAAGGCCTGGGCCAGAGCATCCACCTAGTAGGCACATGCTGAATGAATGAATGTGGTGTTAGAGGGCTAGTGGTTGCTTTCAGAGGGAGTGATATTATTGGTAAACACACTGCCCAGATCTAACATTGTAGTTATTCCAAATCCTCGGTTATCTTGAGTTTTCTCCTTTGTGGGAAGCTTTTCGAGACTATCCTAGTTTCCTTAAATCCCCCCCCCCCCCCATTCCTATAGCACTTAAGCTCCTGGGTGAGCTTCTCCCCAGCTAGCCCAGACTCTCCATGAGGGCAGCAGCCCTGCTGTCCCCGTCATGTTTGTCCAGCGTGCTTGGGTAAGACTTGTACATACAGCTGGTGCTTAACTAAAGCCTGTCTGCAAATCCATCCTAGTCATCCCACACCAGCCCTGGAGGCATCAGTCCTAGGGTCACAGCAAGAGCTGTCCCCACCTCCCCACCACTGCCCTGCCCTAGTGGCAGGATTTCTCCCGTTGTGATCAGAGCTGTGATCCTTAGTTCCTTTAGCTCCTTCAGACCTTAGATTCTTCAGTTCCCCAGTGCTGAGCTAGATAACAAAGAGCCCTAATGATTTCAGCATTTTTCAAGAACTTTCCTCCAAAAGCAGAAAGGCATTTAAAAAGGCTGCGTCTTGCTAGGTCACATATTCTGCTTGGGAGCCTGCTGGCCATAGGCGCCTGTATTGGTCACAGGGCTCTCTGTCCACACTGGGCTCAGATTCTGAGGCTGAGCAAGGAAGGTAAGTCAAGTGCAGGGTGGAGCAGGCTGCTCCAGACCTCAGCATATCACAGCAAGGCCGTCAGGGTGGAGAGTGGGAGGGGGGTGGGGGAATCAGGAACTACATGGAGACTGTGCCTCGGAGTTCTCCCTTTGCCCAGCAGATATGTCAGTACCCTTTCTTGAGAAAGAATCAAAGGAAATAACAACAGCAGGCCAAAGACAGACAGAAGGCATTCTCTGACTCAAGAGCACAGGCTATAGCCAGACCAACCTGGGCCTGGCTCAGACCCTCTTTAAACATTCATTTCTCCATCTGTAAAATGGGCACCACAAGTCCCACTTTACTGGATCGTAAGACATATTCGCAGGACTGTACACAGTGTCTGGAATATATTTATGACCCAGAAAAATAGTAGTGATTTATGACAAGGAAGAGAAGAAGAATATTAAATGGAGTAATCTTCAAGAACTACTTCAAGTCTTGCCTTGAAAAAGCTTTCTGTTGGGTTCTCAAATAAAGCTTATATGAGTTATTTTCAAACATCCAACTTCAACTCAAAGTAAGACATGTTCTCCAACGTGACCCCTACAACCCGACTATGTAAGTAACTGCAACACAGGATTCATGAGACAATACTTAGTCCTATTACAAGACATGTGCTTTGGTCGCTTGTGTCTTTTTTAATATTGGTTGTAACTCATTACATTGATTTCTTAATTCAATTATGAGTTGTAGCTACCAGCTTACAAAATTCTTGTTAGAGGAATTCAGCTCTAACATCCAGCACATGCAATTTCTGAGCACAGATCATGGCAATTCTTCCCAAAGGGTTCCCACCCATGGTATAAACACTACAGTGGTGTCAGAGCCTGGCCAGTCACTCAGGTCCTCCCCCAGATCCCTGAGCTGGGCTAGAAAGTCATATCAGCTGGGAGACAAGGACCAAATCAAGTCAGTGTTCATGGGAGGCACAGAGGGAAGAGCATGGCTCCAGAGTCTGACAGAACTGAGTTCACCCAGCTCTGCTAGTTACTAATGCAGTTGTTGTGGGATGGGCTTTGAACCTCCCTGAGCCTCACCACCCTCCTCTGGAAGGGGAAATCGCCCCACAGCGGGTATTAGGTGAGATGCTGAGGACACTCTGGTGTTTAATACTGAGTCAATGCTGGTGGGAATTCTCTGCTGCCCCCTCTAAGCCTAAACCAAAACCTTATAATGGCCTTTCTTTCCCTCTCTTCATTTCCATATTTACAGATTCTACAACCTTCAGAAGAAAGGTTATCCACTCCCTAGTAAATGGGTAACACTCAACAAATGTCTGCACCAGGCAGGGTGAGGGCCCAGGATTTTCTCCAATAAATCATCCATCACTAGGCATCCTTTTGAACAAAGATGTTTCATACAATGCTCTCCAAGACCCATGACAGATAAAGTCTGTTGCACAAATTTCACACACAAATTTAATTCGGTTATATCTGATATCTCTGGGTCCATGATGTACCTACAGGTGGGAAGAGAGGGATGGGAAATCCCAGTGTGGTTTCCCCAAGGGCCTCCTAAGTTACTGTCAGTGACAGAGCTGGGGTGATGCCTTGGAAGGCAGGGTGCTCAAAAAATGGCTCATATCCCTAAAGACAGTGAGGGATCCTTTGCTGAGAATAAGCATAGGACTGATGGAACGGAGGGCAGGCAAGAAATGAATTTCCACCTTGGGCTAGACCGTTCATGCGGCCCAGTAGTGGGAGAGAATCCTTAGGGAAAGCATAACTCCCCAGCCCAGAGAAGAAAGAGAAGCTAACAAGGAGTGTACATTGCAGGCTGATTTCCCCAAAGTTCTTCATAGGAAAATTCATTTCTGTGAGATGCTAATTAGTCGTGACAGCGCTTTGCTTCAGACATAATTGCACTGGTCCAATTCGGTCTCTGTGGGTCAGCTGTGATGGAATTTCCATTACCTATTGTGTTTTGGTTACTGAAGAAAAATGTGTGTGTAGAAAAGGGAGGGGGCCAAGAGGAACATGAAAGTCTGGAATACCTTGAGTATCCATAAAAACCATCTGTGATTTTAAAACTTCATAAAGATGATGAATCTCTGAGAGCCAGAGAATCTTCTTGGAATCTCAGCTCCGTCTGCGGGAACTGCTCCTGGCAAGCAGTGAGCTTTGAAATCCAAGTTTCTCAGACAACGGAACAAAGTGAGCTTCTCCCAGCTTGACCACTGGGTATGGAAACAAAACCTAGGAAGGGAAGACTTGATGTGCTTCTCACCTAGCCATCAGCCTTGAACGGCCAGCAGGGTCTGGCCATGGTCACTGAGTATGTAGACATACGGATATATGGATCTTGACCAGAAATGTGTTAGCCTCTTCGAGGATGAATCAGAGTGGCCTCACCTCTCCCACACTCTAAATTATTCAGTTCAAAGGCCAGAGATCCCTCTGGGCAAACTGGTATGCCAAGTTGGGGGGCATCAACAGATCACTCCATTCCCCAAGTGTTAGAGCTGGGAAGAAAAGCGCATTTCAGGGACTATGTAGTCCAGGGTTTCTCAACCCCAACACTACTGAATTTTGACCAGATGAACATTTGGGGGGGAGGGGGCTGTCCTATGTTTTAGGAGGTTTAGCAGCATCCTTGAACTCTAGCCACTCAATGCAAGTAGCAACCCCCACCCAGCCACCCTACCTCTAGTTGTGACAACTTAAAGGTCTCCAGACATTGCCAAATGTCCCCTAGGGTTAAATTACCATCAGTTACTATACCCTTGCAATTCCCAAAGTAGATCCCAAGAAATGCCAGTTGAGTAAGCATCCCTATAACACAAGGATTCCAGGGTCAACTAGGCTTGGGAATCACTGCACACTGTCTCTGCTTTCGGTGACTCCCCTTATTATTATCTTAAAGTCTCTGAAAGTTCTGCACTAAGAAGGAAACTGTTAATTTTGTTTGACCTAGCATTGTGCAAACTTTGCCAAACAAAACTCCTTTATTCCTATTATCTATTTACATCTCTCAGAGCTAATGTTCCAAAGAAGACATTGAGATTTATATATACAGTGTTAGTATATATCATACTATATATATATATGTGATATACCAGGCAACCCAATCCCCTCCCCCCCTCCCCGCTTGAACAGATGAACTGAAGCAATAAGCAAGTCATGTTTCTAAATCCTATTAACAGATGAGTGGCAAAGCCGTGGCTAGGAGCCTGAAGTTCTAACTCCCAGCCTACCTCCTCCTCTTACACAAACAATTTAGATGTAACCCATAACAAGACACAAGATAAAAGAAACCATCCTCCCACAGTTAAATTTGTTTCTACCACCACCATCCAAAACATTTGCCTAGGAACTATGCCTAGTGAAAACTCAGTACGCATATCCCCAGGGGAACAAAGCAGGCACTTTCTGCAGATGGCAGGGTGCAGGAAGTTGTCATCCACTCAACATCACGTCCCTGTACATCCCACCTGCTGACCTATGCACAAGTCACACAGACTCACTAAACCTGACTCATCTTTGTCACAATACAATACACATTTGTATTGTAGCTGGCACGGAGAGGGCCTCAATTAAGTTTGATGGAAGGAAGAAGCCAGGCAGCCAGGAAAGGCCAAGGCCTTGTCCATCAACATGGCTTGATCGTAGTTCACAGATCATCACCACCACCACAACAAAGCCTCCCCACTCTCTCCATCCACCTCATATTTTCTTGGGTCAGATTCCACCCTGGCCTTCCAGGCTACAGAGAACTACTCTTCAAAATGGCAGCTCTCCTCTTCCCTGACATGTCTTCTGAACATCTCTGCACTTGCACCAGTTCTAAAAGCTAAAAGGTACAGTTCTGGCTGAGATCAGCTGGCCCAATGTCCCTCCTAAGGACAGCACATCAAGTTGCCACTGTTTTGTCGTTCAGAGCCAGACAACATGAAGTAAGGGATCACTCACTCTCTTGATGGTTTCAGTTGCCAAAACCAAGCTCTGGAGAGGCTCCCATTCTCAGATTGCAAAACAGTAGAAATAATATTGACAGGGAAACTGGGTGGTATGACATTGTACAATTTTGCATGGGAATTGAAATATAATCACACCCCAAGGCCTCTCGTGTCCCAGGGATCCTCTTTCAGCCCTTATTGCTCCAAGCTCTTTGTGACTTTCCAAGAAGAGAGTAAGGACACAGAAATGGTGAAGGATCTAAGCTAGAGGGCAGGCCCAGGGCTCCAGTCTGTCCAAAGTAGACAGAGGTGACCAGCAGGGCACTGAGCAGAGGCTGAGGGCTCAGCCCGAGGCAGAGTGGCCTAAGGATGTCTCGACACCTGCAACATGAATCCAATTGCTGGATATTTTCAGAGTCGCCTCGAGTCTGCTTTTAGAAAACTAACAGCAAAGAGCTTAGAGGCAGAGACTAAAAAAGCACACTGCAAACCTCGCACCCCTGGGAGACCCCGCTCTTCCCTCTACCTTTCTCCTTTTGTCTCCCTGCCTCAGTGTCTTTGGGTTGCTAGCATAACACAGTGCTGAACTTGGGTGCTTTGCACAAATCAAATACGACAGCCTCATATTCCTTCACTCAATCAGCCAATGGTCATTGGTGCCACTCCAGGCACTGGACACAGCAGAGAAGGCCCCTGCTGCCTATTGCTCTTATTCTGTAGTGACGCCCTCCTCACAAAAGCCACTGGAGACAAGCAGCAGCCCTGATCTTATCCCCACATTTCACGACTGTGCAACTCAAGCACAGCCCTACATCAGACGCACCAACTTCGGAATCACAGGAGGCCCAAAGATGGGCTGTGGAATCATATCACACCAACAAGCAAACCACATGCAGACATGGGGAGACGTGCTCAAATGAGGGACCCAGACCCCTTCCCCAGACATGAGAAACCAAGTGCCATGAAAGGAAGAGGAGGAGGTGGTGACAGAGCCAGGACAGAGCCCAGAGCATTCACAGGTCCCCAATTTCAGCCCCATGTTCCCCCTACACGGTTGTCTTTACATAGCCATTCAAGGATGGGACATTAAAAAAAAAAAAATCATTCAACTTTTGACTTTTTAAAAATTATCAAGTAAAACATAAAACAGGCAGAGTCTGGCCTCGGCGCCTAGGCCCTGGGCCCGGCACACAGGGCGTGGGGCGCGCGGGAGGTAGAGGTGCCATCCTAGGCCACGATCTGGGGTACGAGGGCCGGAGCGGCGCCACCTGCCGCTGCGAGACAGAGCTGCGCTGTCTCAGAGCTGCTCCGGGTCCGGATGGCCGTGCCCAGAGGCCTGTATTTTTTTTTTTAGCCATCTGTGAAAACGTCCCTGTAATTATTTTCTTCACTAATAATAAATTCATCTTTTTTTGGCTAAATAAATAAATAAAATAAAATAAAACGTAAAGCAGACTTTCCTACCCTGCACCTGTGTGGGAGAGCCTAGACAGGGCCAAAGGGCAGGGTGGGGAGGCCAGAGAGGGTTATGATGGTGTGAGGCCAAGGAGAGAGAGGGGTAAGGACTAGTCAAGTTCACAGGTCAACGTAGAGGGTGGAAAGATCACTGATACCTGTTCATAAATAAGAAAGACACAGTGGGCTCAGTGCTGGTAGCTCAGCCATTAGGGCGCCAACCACATACACCAGGGCTGGCAGGTACGAACCCAGCCTGGACCTGCTAAATAACAATAATAACTACAACTAAAAAAGTAGCTGGGCATTGTGGCAGGGGCCTGTAGTCCCCGCTACTTGGGAGGCTGAGGCAAGAGAATCACTTAAGCCCAAGAGTTTGAGGTTTCTATGAGCTGTGATGCCACGGCACTCTACCCAGGGTGACAGTGAGACTCTGTCTCAAAAAAAAATAATAAATAAAAGGAAGAAAGACACAGTGACTTCATAGTTCAAAACCAAGGAGGTCAGAGAGGAAGGGGGCTCAGGAACCAGGCAACAGTCATGATGTCAGCTTTAATTTTTTCAAAAGAAAGTGATTTCATTTTTTGATAGATGATTTTGACATCACCAATCCAAACAGCAGCACCAAAGAGAATGTCTTAATGGTCTCAAGGCTGGGTCCTGGGTTACAAGGACAAGCGAAATTCCATCACAGCCACATTCAACCTCTGAATGACTTCCCTTTGGGAAACTCAATTAGATTCCTTACGTCACCAACATGCCCCAGCTCTAGAGTCATGCTTTCCTCATCCAACACACAGGACGCTCATCTCCACCATCTGTACCCAGCATCAAGCTTCTCCCTGCTCTCCCAACTGCAGGCCCTGCTAACTAACCGCACACTAAGGCCAGCCCTGGAGGCTGCTGACCCCGATGAGGGCCTGAAGCCTCAGACTCCTGCAGCAGGACTTGCCTTTCACCTTCTGGGCCGTTTCCCCCCTAGAACTGACTGATAGAAAATCAACTGCACCAGAACAGGTATCTTTCCTACTGTGTTGGGGGAAATGGCAGCTCCCAGGGTGAGAACATGCTTTGATCTAGACAGTATGAAGAAAAACTGGTGGCCAAACTACAAGGAGGCAGCAGGATCACTGGTGTTCAGAGAAACACCATCACTGACAACGCCTCTCCCACACGGCTGGAGGCCGGTCTTACCAGCTCAACCCTCTCCTAAGTGAGAGGCCGACTGATCCGTGTGATGTGTGTTTTGGACCATTGCGAGCTAGTGCAAATTCTCTTGTATGAAAGCATTCAACGTTCAACAGCAGCATCTCTCACTACCAGACCCCCAGGCCCAGCACCAGGAATGTGAGGAGCAGGTGCCCCATCAATATGAGTTAAATACATGAATAATTATGTGTCCTGTACCTGGGCTGGACCCAGGAAGGCAAGGACACAACAGATGCTACACCTGCCTTCCAGGTGGTGGTGTCTGGCTGGTGAAGGTTGACCCCTGGTTATTTGTCACTGGTGTGGTCAGAAATAGAGTCAAGGTCAGCTGGTTTTGGACTGATGCAAAAGACTAGGTCAGGGGTCTCTAAGCATGTTATTCAGGGTGGCACCTGTGGCTCAGTGAGTAGGGCACCGGCCCCATATACAGAGGGTGGAGGGTTTGAACGCAGCCCCAGCCAAACTGCAACATAAAATAACTGGACGTTGTGGCGGGCACCTGTAGTCTCAGCTGCTTGGGAGACTGAGGCAAGAGAATCACCTAAGCCCAAGAGCTGGAGGTTGCTGTGAACTGTGATGCCACAGCACTCTACCAAGGGCGACAGAGTGAGACTCTGTCTCTAGAAAAATAAATAAATAAATAATTTAAAAAATAAGAAAACAGGGTGGCGCCTGTGGTTCAAAGGAGTAGGGCACCGGCCCCATATGCCAGAGGTGGCAGGTTCAAACCCAGCCCCGGCCAAAAACTGCAAAAAAAAAAAAAAAAAAAAGAGAAAGAAAGAAAGAAAACGTGTTATTCACATCCCCCCATCCTAACTTCTGCTCTATCTATGTGGCACCTACCACTGTTCCCTAAACTTTTTCTTTCCAAGGAGTCAATTTTTTTAATTAAATAAATACATTTTAAAGAGACTTTGTAGCATTGCATGATGTGAAAAACTAGCATCACCAGAGGAAAAAAAATAGAAGATAACTTTCAAAATACATATAAATTCAAAACAAAACTGGGCTATGAAATTCCAGGTAGATGCCACTGCGTGAAAAGTCTGGCCTAAGGCTGCTCTGCCTTTGTTCCAAGGGGAGACAGGTGACTGTTAAGAGATGTTCAAAATAGCAAACAGAGACTTTCTCCCGGAGATAATCAGAGCATTGGAAGAAAACTGGAAATGACTAACTTCCTCCTTGGTGACTCAAGGTCTTGTCCACGTATGACTAGAAGGTTTGTGGCATGCCACTGACACTGTGCTCTTTGTACTTGGGGAAACCCTAAGGCCTAAACAACCTTTACCATGTTTTTCAACCTCTAGATTCTATTATTAACACCAAAGAAATCAAACACACGGAAAAGAAACACTAAAACAACAAAGGTCTGATGAAGGCATTAGGTTTCCAGAGTTTCCGTCCCCTCCAAGAGTTTCTGCCTCGAAGGCAGGTGCAGTGTCTGCTGCATCCTTGCCTTCCTGGGCGCAGGACAGGTACTTGGACACATATGCATATTCTATGGCAGTGGTTCTCAGCCTTCCTAAGGCCGCAATATATTTTCATTGTTAAAAAGGGGTCCCCACCCACAGGTTGAGAACCGCTGTTCTATGGTTTTTACATTACAAATGAGGGCAGAAAAGTCCATGCAAGAATACAAATTTTTAAGCTGACTCTAGAAAAGGTTATAAAGATTTTAGTTACAGATTCAACTGAACCCTGAAGCAGATGATAAGCAATAGTTGCAAAACAAGTATGATCAAGACTATGTTTAACTGGAAACCACCCATCCCCTGTTATTAGTAGTTGAAAAGTACATTCCAGCTGGGCACCTGCAACACGTACCCTGCTCTCACTGACCCCCTCCCCGCCTAAAAACAGCTCATAAAAAGGGCCGCACCCCCTAGACTCAGGGTTGACCCCTCTGTCTCCTGCGTGAGATACGAGTCGGCCCCAGAGCTCTGGTCCCCCCTCAATAAAGCCTCGTGCGCTTTGCATCAAGTCGCCTCTCGTGAGTCTCTGGTCGTCACGCTATCACGGAGCCTGAGTGGGGGTCCCTCCGGGGGTCCTACATGTTCTCTTCTACCCACTGAGGCTGGAGTTGGTGGAGTCCACGTACCTCCTCTACCAGGTACTAGAGTGTGCTGAGCAGTGCTCTGTGTGGAAATGCTGGGGAAACTGTAGCCTCTGGTTCTTCATCAACATCTGCTGACTGATGTAGAATT
>CAUYPK010060013.1:0-18586 GCA_963574355.1 Loris lydekkerianus
GTGCATCTTAGAATGGGTACAGGCGAAACTTACTAAAGGCAGAATACAAATGTCTACATACAATAACTAAGAAAATGCCATGAAGGCTACGTTGAACAGTTTGATGAGAATATTTCAGATTGTATATGAAAGCAGCACATTGTACCCCTTTGATTGCACTAATGTACACAGCTATGATTTAACAATAAAAAGAATAATAATAAATAAATAAAAATAATAAAATAAAATAAAACAGAAAAAATGAGGCAAGAAAATCAGTTGAGCCCAAGAGTTGGAGATTGCTAAAACTATGATGCAATGGCACTGTACCCAGGGTGACAGCTTGAGACTCTGTCTCAAAACAAACAAACAAAAAAAGTCTTTTTCATTTGAGTAAATGCCTAGTAGTGGAATTGCAGAGTCAAATGGAAGGTCTACTTTTAGTTCTTTGAGGAATCTCCACCTTCTTTCCATAGAGACTATACTAGTTTGCAGTTCCATCAACAGTGTATGAGTGCTCTCTTTTCTCTGTACCTACACTAGCAACTGTTGCTTGTGATATGGGATATTCTCACTGTGGTTAGGTGATATCTAAAAATGGTTTTGTTTTATTTTGTTTTTTTGAGACAGAGTCTCATTTTGTCGCCCTTGATAGAGTGTGGTGGCGTCACAACTCACTACAACCTCAAACTCTTGAGCTAAAGCGATTCTCTTGCCTCACCCTCCCAAGTAGCTGGTACTACAGGCACCCACCACAACACCCAGCTATTTTTAGAGATGAGGTTTCCCTATAGCTCAGGTGATATGGAACTCCTGAACTCAGGTAATCCATCTGCCTGGGCTTCCCAGAGTGTTAGGATTACAGGTGTGAGCCATGCCTAGCCTCAAAGTGATTTTGATTTGCATTTCTCTGATAATTAGGCATTATCATGAGCATTTTAAAAAATGTGTTTATTCGCCCTTCTTCTGTCCTCATGAGAAAAGTTCCTGTTCATGTCTCTTGCCCAGTTTTTAATGGGGTTGTTTGCTCTTCTCTTGTTGACACACTTGAGTTCATTGTAGATTCTGATGATTAGCCCTTTGTTGATTAATAACATGCAAACATCTTCTTCCATTGTGAAGTTTGTTTTTTTCTTTTTTTTTTTAAGAGACGGAGTCTCACTATGTTGCCCAGGCTGCAGTGTAGTGGCTATTCACAGGTGCGATCCCACTACTGATCAGCACAGGAGTTTTGACCTGCTCCATTTCAGACCTGGGCAGGTTTACCCCTCCTTAGGCAACCTGGTAGCCCCCTGCTCCTGGAGGTCACTATATTGATGCCAAACTTAGTGTGGACACCTGATCAGCATAGTGCACTACAGTCCAGAACTCCTGGACTCAAGTGATCCTCCTGTCTCAGCCTCCCAAGTAGCAGGGATTAGAGGCACATGCCACTGCCTTTTGCCAAAGGTTGTCCTTTTGCTTTATGGATTACGTTCTTAGCTGTGGGGAAACTTTTTAACTTGATCAAGTTCCATTTACTTATTTTTGTTGCTGTTGTAATTGCTAGTGGGATTTTCTTCATAAATTATTTCCCTAGGCCAATAAGATCAAGAGTTTCTCCCCCACTATCATCTAGGGTTTTTATTATTTCATGTCTTAGATTTAAATCTTTTATCCATTGTGAGTTAATTTTTGTAAGTGGCAAGAGGTGCAGGTCCAGTTTCATTCCCTTACACATGGCTAACCAGTTCTCCCAGCACCACTTATTAAATAGGGATTCTTTTCCCCAGTGAATGTTTTTGTTTGCTTTGTCAAAGATTAGAAGGCTACATGAGACTGGTTTCATCTATGGATTCTCTTTAAAAAAAAAAAAAAATCTTGCTCTGCTGTCTGGGCCAGAGTGCAGTGTATCATCATAGCTCACTGCAACCTCAAAGTCCTGGGCTCAAGTGATCCTCCTGCCTTAGCCTCTCCATTAGCTGAGAGTAAAAGCATGCATCACCATATCTAACCAATTTTTTCTTTATATATATATATATATTTTTTTTTTTTTTAATTGTTGGGGATTCATTGAGGGTACAAGAAACCAGGTTACACTGATTGCATTTGTTAGATAAAGTCCCTCTTACAATCGTGTAATTTTTTCTATATTTTGTAGAGGCAGGGTCTTGTTGTGTTGTTCAGGCTGATCTGAAATTCTCGGCCTGAAGCCATTCTTCTGCTTTGGCCTCCCAAAGTGATGGGAAGCCAACAGGCATGATCCACTGTGCCCAGACAATTATCCAAATTTTGGGGTTGTGTGACAATCACAAAATATATTCTTTTTCTTTTTCCTCTCTCTCTCTCCTTTTTTCAAGACAGAGTCTCACTCTATCACCACTCTATCTCTATCTCACTCTACCATAGAGTACTGTGGCACTATCTGACTCTATCATAGAGTACTGAGGCATTATCATAGCTCGCAGCAACCTCAAACTCTTGGGCTCAAGTGACCCTCTTGCCTCAGCCTCCTGAGTAGCTAGAACTACAGTTCCTCAGCCTCCTGAGTAGCTGCACACCACACCAGCTACCTTTTCTATTTTTAGTAGAGAAGGGGTCTAGTTGTTGCTCAGGCTGGTCTCAAAGTCCTCAGATCAAGCAATCCACCCACCTTGGCCTCCCAGAATATTAGAATTACCACAGCCACCTGGTCTCACAACATATTTTCAAAGGTGAAACAAAGAAAAATGGTCATGTCAGAGGAAACTTTATACTTTGACTTTGGTTTTATATAAATTAAATCCATGCAGCACCAGCAACATTTTAATAAGTCTTCATACTCCTCAAAGTTTGTTTTAATTTTTTTGATAAGTCCATGCATTTAATTTTAAGTGTTTTAACTCAAAAGAAAATTTTAGGCCAGGAGCAGTAGGTGGGTCACGCATGTATCCTAACACTCTGGGAGGCCAGGGTGGGAGGATTGCTTGAGTTTAGGAGTTTGAGACCAGCCTGAGCAAGAGTGAGATTCCATCTGTACTTAAAAAAAAAAAAAAAAGTAGGCCAGGTGAGGTGGCTCATGCCTGTAATCCTAGCACTCTGGGAGGCCAAGGTGGGTGGATTGGATCATGAGTTCAGCCTGAGAAAAAAGCAAGACTCCCATCTCTACTAAAAATAGAAAAACTGAGGCAAGAGGATCACTTGAGCTCAAGTTGGACGTTGCTGTGAGCTATGCTGGTCCAGCACTCTATCCAAGGTAATAGCTTCAGTCTCTGAAGAAAGAAAGAAGGAAAGAAAGGAAGGAAGGAAGGAAGGAAGGAAGGAAGGAAGGAAGGAAGGAAGGAAGGAAGGAAAGAAAGAAAGGGAAAGGGAAGGGAAGGGAAGGGAATGAAAGAGAAAGGAAAGAAAGACTAGCTGGGCATTGTGGAAGGTGCCTGTAGTCCCAGCTACTTGGAAAGCTGAGGCAGGAGGATCTCTTGAGCCCAAGAGTTTGAGGTTGCTGTGAGCTATAATGACACCGTGGCACTCAGCCCCAGAGTGACAAAGTGAGACTCTGTCTCAAAAATAAATAAATAGCTGGGGCCAGTGGCTGACACCTGTAATCCTAACACTTGGGAGGCCAAGGCAGGTGGATTGCCTGAGCTCGCAGGTTTGAGACCAGCCTAAGCCAGAGCGAGACCTCGTCTCTAAAAATAGTTGGGCGTTGTGGCGGGCACCTGTAGTCACAGCTACTTGGGAGGCTGAGGCAAGAGAATCACTTGAACCCAAGAGTTTGAGGTTGTTGTGAGCTATGACACCAAGGCACTCTCATTCTACCAAGGGCAACAAAATAAGACTCTGTCTCAAAAAAACAGAAACAAACAAAAAAAACCCAAATAATTTGTATAAATTTAAGGGGTACAAGTGCAATTTTGTTACATAAACATATGGCATAGTGGTAAAATCTGAGACTTTAGTGGCTCCATCACCTAAATAATGTACGTTGTATACATTAAGTAATTTCTCATCGCCTCCTCCCCACACCCTCTCCTCCTTCCAAGTGTCATTGTCCATGATTCCATGCTCTATGTCCACATGTATACATTATTTATCTCCCATTAGTGAGAACTTGTAGTATGTGACTTTCCATGTCTGAGCTGTTTCACTTATGATAATAGCCTGCAGTTTCATCCATGTTGCTGCCAAAAACATAATTTCATTCTTGTTTATGGCTGAATAGTATTTCAGTATATGTGTATATATACCACATTTTCTTTATCCATTCGTCTGTTGTTGATGGACACTTAGGCTATTGTAGCATTGTGAATAGTGCTACAATAAAGGTATCTTCTTGACATAATGATTTATTTTCCTTTTTTAAAAATTTATTTTCCTTTTAGTAGATGCCCATTAGTGCAATTGCTGGATCTAATGGTAGTTCTATTTTTATTGAGACAGAAAAATACTTATTATTTTTTTGAGACAGAGTTTCACTATATTGCCCATCACAGCTCACAGCATTCTCAAACTCTTGGGTTTAAGCGACTCTCTTGCCTCAGCCTCCCAAGTAGCTGGGACTCCAGGCACTCGCCACAATGCCCGGCTATTTTTGTTTTTGTTGTAGTTGTCATTGTTGTAGCAGGCCTGGGCCAGTTCAAATCTGCCAGCCCTGGTGTATGTGGCCGGTGCCCTAACCATTAAGCTATGAGGGCTGAGCCACTGTAGTTCTATTTTTAGTTCTAAAAGAGCACTTTTAATATCTTTGTCCACTTAGGAGATTCCTCTCTATCCATCCTTTCAGCTCTGGTGGGGGATTTTCTTTAACCCCAAGCTGTTCTTCAGCAGGCTTGTTATCCTTCCTTTAGAGCAGTACCACTTTGAGAACCAACTACAGTGTTCCTTCCTTTCTTCTTCTTATTACTCCTTTTCTTCATTCATTTTTATCATTCATTCACTTATTGGACATTAAGCACCTAATATTTGCTAGTCATTGGGAGTAATATGGAACACAACTCCTATCATCAAAAAGCCCTGTCTAGTAGGAGAAAACAAAGATGTAAACAAATAATAGCAAATACAAAGAGTTGGTTGCAATGTAATGTATGGGTAAGCGCTAGGAGTATGTCGCACATAAGAGGCACACTTTGTTGGGGGTAGTGGTGGCAGGATTATAAGGGAAAACTACAGAAATAAAAAATTGACCTGGGGGGGCCAATTGTAAGAGGGGGCAATACAGGGAGAATTAATTATCAGCTGAAAGTGGAATTGTAGTCAATTAGAACAGTCTGAGTATTTTTGGTTCTTTTGTGAAAGCAATGAGAGGTGAGATTGGGAAAGAAGGAAAGATTCTGTTCCTGAAGAGCCTTATAAACTATGTTAAGTTTTGGGGGCAGCACTGTAGTTCATGCCTATAATCCGAGCACTCTGGGAGGCCAGTTCAGGATGATCCTTTGAACGCAGGAATTCTAGAACAGCCTGAGCAAAAGTGAGGACCCCCCCCCATCTCTACTAAATAGAAAACAAAACTAGCTGGGCATTGATGGGGGCACTTGTAGTTACAGTTACTGAGCAGGCTGAGACAAGGGGATGGCTTAAGCCTAAGAGTTTGAAGTTGCTGTGAGCTACCATGACGCCAGGGCACTCTAACCAGGCCAATGGCCCGAGACTGTCTCAAAAAATAATAATCAAAACAAAGGGGGGGGGGGGAGGCGGCACCTGTGGCTCAAAGGAGTAGGGCTCTGGCCCCATATGCTGGAGGTGGTGGGTTCAAACAAAGCCCCGGCCAAAAACTGCAAAAAAAAAAATAAATAAATAAATAAATAAATAAATAAGAAAACAAAAAAAATAAAGAGGAGGTGGCTACGCCTGTGGCTCAAAGGAGTAAGGCGCTGGCTCCATATGCCAGAGGTGGCGGGTTCAAGCCCAGCCCCGGCCAAAAACCGCACACACACACAAAAAAGTTAGGCTGGGCGCTGTGGCTCACGCCTGTAATCCCAACACTCTGGAGGCCAAGGTGGGCGGATCGCCTGAGCTCGAGTTGGAGACCAGCCTGAGCTAGAGCGAGACACCCCCCACCCCCCACCCCGTCTCTAACAATGGGCCGGCCTTGGTAGCCCCAGCGATTAGGGAAGCACAGACAAGAGAATCGCTTGAGCCCAAGAGTTTGAGGTTGCTGTGAGCTGTGATGTTACAGCACTCTACTGAGGGTGACAAAGTGAGACTCTGTCTCAAAAACAAACAAAAAACATAGGGCTTATTCTGCAGATTTTCATCTGTATTTTATTAATGGGCTCTCTAGGACTGCAGGCAGGAAAAAGGAGAGACCGGCCGGCTGTGACTGACCTAGCAAGAATTACTGAGAATCTGAACTTAAAAAGCAGTGAAAATAGTGAAGACAGGTTTTTATTTTTTGGCTTAAAATTTTTTTAATGTTTGTTTATTTTTGTTGAAGCAACGCTTAAAATTCAAAAAATTTCTCCTTCTCCCCTTCAGCCCTTTTCTAACTCAGAGGTATGTTAAAAAATTGAGTTTGATCTCCTTTTTCGCAGGTTTCTTTCCCCAGGTTGCTTGGCACTTCAATCTTCTCCGGTTTCCGAACTGCTCTCTTCAAATCCTCTTTTGTGCTGGAGTTTTCCGCCCGGGCATGGGGCTGGGGGTGTGGGGCTCGTGGGCAGAGCAGAAGTAACGTCACAAGCGGTTAAACGCGGCAGTTGGTAGTTCCGAAGCCGCCTGCGGAAGCTCGACCGCCCGCCTCCCGCGGCGCAGCTCCGAGGGGCGGGGCGGAGGCGGGGTTTGGGGCGGAGGTCGGCCTGGAGCTGCGGGCGGGGAAGCCGGGGACGGAGTCTCAGACAGAGCTCGCCGGGTTCTTGTACCCTTAGAGCACTAGGTCGGATCCGTGGGCGGGTTCAGATTAGGACGCGAGGTTTGGGACCAAGCCCTTGTCTCAGTGGAGGACTGCGGGTTTTTTGGTTCTGCATGGGCGGGCCGGGGGCGGGGCCGGGGCGGAGCTTTAAACCCAGCCCTCAGGTTCTCATCTCTGATTGAGCGGGGCAGGTCCTGGGGGCGGGTCCTGCTCTGACTTTTGACAGTTGTCTCCCACAGCCGCATCCGAGTCCGGTGGGTTCAGACCTGTGGCCCGGCTCTCTGCGCGTCCCCATCCCCCTGTGGCCCTGTCTCCGGCCATGAAGCGCATCTTCTCCTGCTCCAGCTCACAGGTGGCGGTAGGTGCCAAAATGTGTGGGTAAATGGGGCTGGAGTCCAAGCCCTGTTGTGACAGAAGTCTTGAATGCTATCCTGGTGCACCATCGCCTTTCCTCTTTCCAGCTCTTTTGCCCCTGCAATGCAGCCCGTCACCCTGGCCTTCTTCCTAGCCTCTGCTTAGCCTTCCTAACCTTTGGCCTCGCTAGGATCCTTTCCTTTGGTCCCTTTCTTGTCCTACCATCTATACCCCCGATTACTGGTGTGTTTTCTGCAGCCCTGTCCTCTCTCCAAGGTCCTCTCTCCTACTCCTGCTCTATCTCGCAGTACCGAACCACCCTCCAAACATCTACCCCAGTCCCTGCCCAGCCCTGTACTCCATTGTATCCCAAGTCCTGCCCCACAGTCCTGTTTTTCAGTCCTGCCCTGTTGCCACAACCTTGCCCTCCCATATGGCCCTGTTCTTGATGTTTCCTCCCAGCCCAACAAGTACCCTCTGAACCTTGTGCTAACTCTTCTTTACAGTCTCCTTTGTCCTTACCTCCATCCATGCCATGCCACTTCTACTCCCATCTCTCACCTGCACTGCTGGCCCTTAGGCATCACTCCGAACCTCTTTCTAATTAGTGCTCCCTTGATAGCAGCCTTCTGTTCTCCCCTTAGACCTCTTCTCTGCTCTGCCCAATGATTGCCAACTTCACTTTTCCCCTTTTGCTTGGACCTCCTCCTACCCTCTCACTGTGGGTTAATCTTGCAGTCTGGCTAGCCTGATAAACACTGCCAGAAGATGTATAGTTGCTTGGCTGCTCCCCAAGGGACTGGGTGAGTTGCTTGCAGAATCCACCCCAGCCAGTTCACTGCAGTGTCTGGTCATCAGACTGGTTCTTGGGCCAAAGACTTCTGCTTCTCCCAAGGCTCTTCCTTTACCCTGAACTCTCACCAAGTAGTTTAGGGCTTGTGCTCTCTGATTCCTTTGATCGAGTCAGGGAAAGTGATGGTGAAAGAAGAGGTTAGAGCACACTCACTCTAAGGGTTCTCAGCTGAAGTTATCCTACTCCCCATGTTCTCCCAGAACAAAACACAAGAAAGAAGATTACAGAAGGTGCTGGCTCAGGGAGGATATTGCTTCTCCTTCTCTGAAGATCTCTTACATAGAGACCGCCTATCTGGGGATGGAATTTTCTGAGGACGTTAGGATTATGACTCCTTTAGAAGTGACTTAGCTAACTACTTGACTTACTGGTATCCCACATAAGCAAACATGAGAGATGCTCAGTTAGCTCACTGCATGGGCAGGCCTTAGCATCCTGGCAGCAAGCTATGAGGCAAGAGTAGGAACTCTGTTGAGGCCTGCCTTTGTCCCACTTACATTTGCTTCTTCACTTAGTTTCCACACACTGATTAACCAGTCAAAAGGAATTTACTATTATAGATACCAGAAACTGAGGCTACCCAGACTGGTCTTACTCATAATACTTTTTTTTTTTTTTTTTTTTTTTTTTTTTTTTTATTCCTATGGAGTCTTCCCTAGTTCCTGAAAGTCCTCAGCCTTGCCATTCCCTTTCACATTTGTGGAGTCTGCCCGCTCCTTAGGAATGGGGAAACCCATTATCCCTGATTCTCCAACCCTTGGGCATTGTCTCCTTTTGAGGTGCTTGAGTGAGCAATGGGCTGCTCCTGGAAGATGGAACCATCCCTCTTCCCTTCTTGATTCCAGCTGTGTAGAGATTTAACCATGAAGACTATCCACCAATTCTAAACTCTTAGCATAATAAGATCATAGCATAATGAGATCATAGCATATAAAACTGAGTAAAGTTAGAATTATCTAGCTGGAAAGAGAACTTTTCTTAGACAGATAGGGTCATAGGAAACCTGACAATAGGCCAGTTTCAGTGGCACATTGTTTCCTCATGAAATTTCCCCATATTCTGATGATAAATTTCTCCACTCTTGGGTGGCTAACTACTCTAGACTCAATTGTCAGATAAAAGCCTGGCTCCCCAGTTATACTGGAAGATTGCCCTGCCCCATCTCCCCTGATACATCTGGGTCCAAGACCAGAGCCCTGGGCCCTGTCTAAAGTAAGGACTGAAAGATCTGCGATCATTTTAAAGTTAATCTAAGTTATCTAGTATATAGGGAAATCAATAAAACCAGCTCCTGTAATCTCATTTTATTTTAGTAGAAGATATTTTTGAGGGTATCTTACACAGGAGTTTACTCTACCTAGGTAAGAAATAGACCACTAAATAACTTTAAGTGGTTGACACTTGTCAGCTTAGAGGGATGTCTATTGCATTTGAAATATTGAGAGTCAGGTTCTAGTTCCTCCAGGGAAACCTTTCTATTTTCATTCAGCAGTAGAAACTCTTTGTCTGCTGATGTGCTTCCATCTTGATAGAATGCTTATTGGTACACAGCCAGAGATAAGATGGGGGTACAATTACTTCTACAAAGGTCCCATAATCTCAGCTATAGAAATACAAAATTTATACTTGTTACTGAGTCTGTGAGTTAATTTGGTGATTGCTCCCTCAAGGCTGTGATGATAATCTGTCTCCTTTCTAAGATGCTGCAGTAAACTGTGGACTGTATCTTGGAATTTGAAAGCTTTCTCCTATCTTTTACCACAGCTTTATAGAGGTTTGGCATGAAGAATTTCCACTGATTCTAAACTCTTCTTAGTATGATGAGATTATGAGAAGTAAATCGGGTGAATTTAGAGCTATCTAGATGGAAAGAAAAGTATGTACGTTGCTAGTTAAGAAGCCTTTCTTCCATTTATATAGCCTGGTTGTTATTCATTGGCTGATATGAGCAAGATCCCTTCTTCCCATTCTCCTGGCTGGAGAATTTTGAGCCCAGGAGCATCCAAAATGTGCCCAGAAGTGCCAGAAAGGGTGACAATTGGAACTAATATTCATTGTGCATCTGCTATATGACAGAACTGGATGCTTCTTTATATGTTGTTATATCATTAGGGATCGGAGCTTCAGAGATGTTGTTACATGTCTAAACTCACAGCGAGAGAAAGAGTTAGAATTAAGATTTTATTTATTTATTTTTGAGACAGAGTCTCACTATGTCGCCCTTGGTAGAGTGCCATGGCGTCACAGCTCAGAGCAACCTCAAACTCGCTTAAGTGATTCTCTTGCCTCAGCCTCCCAAGTAGCTGGGACTACTGGCACCTGCCACAACGCCCGGCTATTTTTTGTCGCAGTTGCCATTGTTGTTTAGCTGTCCTGGGGTAGGTTTGAACCCACCACCCTTGGTGTATGTGGCTGGTGCCATAACCACTGCAGGTTCTGAACCGAATTAAGATTTTAAATGGAGAACTTCAAGTTGAGGTCAACTGATGGCAGTACTGTGTGATGGAGACATAGTTCCAGCTCTCTGCTTTTCCTGGAGGTGAGCTGGTACCCATGGGGCACTAGAAAATGTGTTCTTAATGTCAAAATCTGCCAGTTTGTGGAGGCATAATTTTGCTTATTTTATCCAGAGATTCTTCTCTATACAGGGAATAGAGTCTGAGGGTGGGTGACTTTGCCTTGGAGGAAGTTGGAGACTTTATCTGGAAATAAGTAAACCTTTTCCCATGGCTTGTAGTAGTGTGGTCTGGTTGCGAGAACTAGAATTGGACAGCACATGGCCTGGGTTCTAATTCTAGCCACTCATGTGCGGAATCCTGGACAGTTATTTAACCTCAGTATTCCTCTGCTTCTTCTTCTGTCAGAGAGAGAGAATATTATGAGTCCTAAGTACTTTCCAGGGATGTTGAGAAGCTAATTGAAATAGTACTTGAAAAGGCTGTGAAGAGCTACAGGGCTGTACAAGAGCATTACCTCAGGGACTATCTAACCCAGATAACTGTATGGTGTGGGCATTTTTCCTGTTGTTGATTAATAATTTGCCCTGGCTATAAGGACTGGGTGCGGCAGCTCATACCAGTAATCCTAGGACTCTAGAAGGCTGAGGCAGCAGGATTCCTTGAACCCAGGAGTTGAAACCAGCCTGAACAAGAGTGAGGCCCTATCTGTACTAAAAATAGAAAAACTCATTGGATGTTCATGGCGGGTGCCTATAGTCCCAGCTACTCAGGAGTCTGAGGAAAAAGGGTCACTCGAGCCCAAGAGATTGAGGTTGCTCTGAGCTATGACACCATAGCACTCTACCCAGGGCAACAGAGGAGACTCTATCTCAAAATAATAATAATAATAATAATAATAATAATAATATAACAACAACAATAATAATTTGCCCTGGCTATGTAAACAGTATTTTAAAATGAGTTATTGGGATTCCACAGACCTATTTTCACCCCCCTTGCCCTGCCTATAGCCTCTTTCTTGTTAGAGATTATACCTCATAAATTCAATGTGCCACCACCAATTCCATACTACTTGCTGTTTTGTTGTAAGCATGCCATACATTTGTGTGGCTACTTTCAGTTTACAAGGAGATTTTATATACAGTAGCTTGTTTAATAGTCACAGCATGATGAGGTAGTCATTATTAACCCGCATTTTATAGATGAGGAAACAGGTTCGAGGTGTTTAATGGCTTAGTCTGGGTTCACATCGCTGAGAATATAGCTTCCCCAGGCCCCAAACTCAGAACAGCTGACAAAGTATTCACCTAGAGTCCTTTCGCCATACCACAGATCTCTGCATTGATCCCTCCCTTTTTTCCTTTCCCTTCTCTGGACCAAACCAGGCTCATCTGTATTTTCAGGCCTGGGTGTTTTCACATAGCTGTCTCTTTCACACCTCGTAATGCTTCAATTATTGTAATGACTCCACCACCAGCAAAACTCAAGCTAGAATGACAGAACAATGCATGCCCAGGTGTGGCTGCTGTCTGGGACAGCTGCTCTCCGCCAGGGACACTGGGAGCAGGGTGGGGACACGGGAAGCGCTTCTTCCTGCCTCCTTAAGCATAGCTAGAGACCTATCTTTGTCTTTATTGTTGTTGTTGCCAGGGAAAAGGAAGTGAGACTAGCTGAAGGGTGTAGATATGACATGAGCAAACAGAAACTCTAGCTTCTCCTCCCAATTTTGGGGCCCAAGCCCATGGGTAGAAATGGTATAGGCAGGTATTTGGAGTCCTAGCTGTAACCTGAAGCTATGTGCCTTGGTTTACTACTCAAGGAAGTGAGAACAAAAGGCAGGGCAGCAGATGACAATGTGAGTCCACTTAGTAGTGGTCAGGTGGCCTCAGTTTGTTTAAAACAGTGGTTCTCAACCTGTGGGTCATGACCCCTTTTTAAAAATGAAAATACATTGTGGCATTAGGAAGGTTGAGAACCACTGGCCTAGAGAGCAAAAGGGCCAGGGGATGTGGCTAGGATTGCTCTGAGGTTGGACACCTAACAACAATGCTAATCATAATGATGATAGAGATTTAAATACTATGCATTTGTCACACATAAATGCTTTTTAATTCATCGGTCCAGGCACCTTTTGGCTCAGACTTGACAATAGCTGGCGATAGTTCATGGTGGCATATTTGTTAGTTAATATTTATTTAGCTGGCCTGCCTAAGAAGGACTAAATGATCTGAGGTGAGTGACTTATGGAACAGTGAAAGGACCCAGAGATGTTCCTTTTCTCTTGGTTGGCATCCTAACCTTGTCCCTCTTTTCTTTCTCCATACCACCCCCATTCCCTGTATTCACGTAATCTGTGGCTCACACAGGTGGAGAGATGGAATCGTCGTGATCAGAAGCTTCTGGAAGCAGTGCAGCAGGGGGATGTGGGACGCGTGGCTGCCCTGGCGTCTAGGAAGTCAGCCCGGCCCACCAAACTAGACTCCAATGGCCAGTCCCCGTAAGTCCTCCCACCCCTGCCTCTGGAAGGTGGTTCCTTTGGAAAGTCCCAGACTTCAATATGATATCAGACCACAGAATGCCTATAACTTTAGAGCACTTTTTGTTGTCTTAGTTAGCAAGCATATCCATAGACCTTTACTACCTGTGGAGTGCTACACAAAGTGAGAGATGAAGTGAGATTCCTGAGCTCCATCTACTTCACAACCCAGACTACACTGACTGAAGAAATCCTATTAAATGAACAGAAAACAAATATACACACTAAACAGGGCATTTCTTTATTGCACAAGTAAGAGGGTATGTATGGTTGGCAAATTAGAAATGAAATAGTAGCCACAGAGGCTACTATGTACATGCCTAGAGGGAGAGATGAGGATAAGGAAAATGTTATCTTGTCTCTGCCCAAATCGGTTTTCATGTGTCCAGCCTTCAACTCTGGTTAACTCTTTCTGTGACACTTTTGGTTCCGCTAAATGTTCTGTCCTCAGAGAGGGAGATAATTGTATGTTCCCTGGATACCTCAGCCATAAAGTCTGAGATTCCTTAAGATCTGTAACTCTTTGTTTGAGATAGAGCCTCACTTTCTTGCTCCCAGTGGAGTGCCATGGCATCATAGCTAAACTCTTGGGCTCAAGAGATCCTCTTAGCTCAGCCTCCCAAGTAGCTGAACTATGGGCTCCCGCCACAATGCCCAGTTATTTTTTTGAGAGTCCTGTTCTCATTTTTGCTCAGGCTGGCCTTGAACTCGTGAGCTCAAGTGATCCACCCACCTTGGCCTCCCAGAGTGCTAGGATTACAGGTGTGAGCTACCGAGGCCAGCCAGACTTATAGCTGTATGTTTTTTTGTTCTCTGTTTTGTTTTGTTTTGTTTTGTTTTTTGGTTATTTTGAGACAGAGTCTCACTATGTCGCCCTTAGTAGAATGCTATAGTGTCACAGCTCACAGCAACCTCAAACTCTTGGGCACAAGTGATTCTCTTGCCTCACCCTCCCAGGTAGCTGGGACTACAGGCGCCCGCCATAATGCCCACCTATTTTGTTGCAGTTGTTGTTTAGTTGGCCTGGACCAGGTTTGGACCCGCCAGCCTCAGTGTATGTGCTATGGGTGCTGAGCCAGACCTGTAACTCTTATTTCTATCTGTGCCTGCAGCTTCCTCTGTATTTATTTATTTATTTATTTTATTTATTTATTTTTTTTTTGCAGTTTTTGGCCTGCCGGGGCGGGTTTGGATCCACCACTTCTGGTATATGGGGCCGGTGCCCTACTCCTTTGAGCCACAGGCGCCGCCCACTTCCTCTGACTTTATGACTCTTTCTCAGGCAGTCAGAATGAGGGAGCGTTCCTTTCTGGTTTTGGGATTGGCTTTGGGGTAGGGAGCATAGCAAGCAGTGCCTATTAAGATTGTCTCACTCCTCAGCCCTTCTTTTCTTCATCTTCTGCCTCTTGGTCTTGATTCTGGCAGATTTCATCTGGCAGCCTCCAAAGGCCTGACAGAGTGTCTGACTATCCTGCTTGCAAATGGGGCTGACATCAACAGCAAGAATGAGGATGGTGAGTTAGACTGTGCACTGGGCCACACTGCTTGCTTGTCCCTTTGTAGCAGCTGTGGAGGCCAGTGCTGGGCCCTGCTGGAGGTTCCAAATGTTACCTTTACTTTTCTCTTCAGTAAATTCTGGCCAGCATACCTCTAAGCATTCTCCTCCCTGTAAGCTTGGGTATACTTCACCCTCACTCCCACCTTCATCACAGGTAACAGGTACCTGGGGAACAGGAATTTCTGGCCCAGTGTGGCTGACAGCACCGCTCTCTAATCTCCTGATTATCTGTGCGTCTCTTACCTCCCTGTGAGTCACCTGCATGCATGGGGCCACCCACCCTCCCTCTCTCCCTCTTTCTGTTTCCAGGAAGCACTGCCTTGCACTTGGCCACCATCTCTTGTCAGCCACAGTGTGTCAAGGTCCTACTTCAGGTAAGAGCAAACCCTTGATACTACTCTTGTGAGGGAAAGAAATGAACCCAGAGTCTCCTTTGTCTGATAGTTACAAGTAATAGTTGGCCAAATATATTCCTCTCATCCCTGTATGTGAGAGCTGATAGTCATCTGTTCATTTGTTCACAAACATTTGTTTAACACATACTATGTGCAGGCACCATACTTGATACTGCCCTTGAGGGTGGGTCAAAGCAGAATTTCCAGGGACTATTGACCCTTTCCATTGGCAGAGCCACTGCAGAGATGACTGCTAGCTACGAAGAGGGGTAGGTGGAAGGAGGGCAGAGGTGTTCAAATTAAATCAAAGCCTTACTGTCTGTTTTTGTAGTTGTTTGCTTGTTTTTGTTTGTTTGTTTGTTTTGAGACAGAATCTTGATCTGTCACCTGGGCTAGCATAAAGAGAAATATGCACAAAATGACATATAGAAAATTTATAATTGAGTCTCTAAAAGTGCAAAAGGCATAGTTAACAGGCCATTGGACAAATGGATGTTCTGTTTTTATTCTTCTTGATTCTTTTCAGCTTTCAAAATTATGACTCTAAAGTACTAGCCATGGACTCAGGTGTCATTTTCCCTAATGTGTTTATTTGCCTAACATCTCATGTTTTCTTAGGCCCTAGGATTAGAATCCAGGGCTTAAATTCAAGGCTGCCTATCATTAGCAAGAAATGAATAGGGCGTGGCTGGTAGATAGCCTCCCCCAGAACATTGGCTCTCCTGCTCCTCCCCATGTTACTGTGGAAATCAGTAACCCAACAGGGGGTATAGGATAAGGATATTAATGCCAAGCTCCATGCTGCTTCCCTTTGTGGCCATTTGCAGCATGGTGCTAATGAAGATGCTGTGGATGCAGAAAACCGTAGTCCACTGCACTGGGCAGGTGTGTGCCAGGGGACTGGTAGGAACAGGGCTGCAGGGACTACCGGGTGGGAAAGGGAAGGGGAGGAGAGGGAAGGGTAGCTAGGACCAACCATTGAAATGGTTGGAGGGAATGTTGGGTCATCGTCGGAATAGGTGTCCTTTGCTTGTCCCCTTAATCCAACCATCCTTCAACCCTCCCTAGCCTCCTCTGGCTGTGCCTCAAGTGTGCTCCTGCTGTGTGACCATGAAGCCTTCCTGGATGTGTTGGATAATGTGAGTGCCAGCTGGGCATCTGGGCACTGCCCCACTCAGGGAGGCTGCTGCTCTCTCTGAGCTTGCTTGCTGAATTCCATAACCCAGGGTTGTGTAGCCCCACTCCCCTTTTCCCTCCCCTCCTGCTTCTCTTATTCCTAGAGAGGTTAAGCCTTATCTTTTGGAGAGCTTCTAACCCTCCAAAAGGGAATATTTAGCCCCCAGATCTGGTCTTTTTTTTTTTCTGGAGAGGTGTGGAGAGAGAGGAGTCAGCAGGACTGTGTCAAGCCCCTGGCTCTCCCTGGATCCTCATGAAGCACTTCTTTCGACCTGTGCAGGATGGACGCACACCCCTGATGATTGCATCGCTGGGTGGTCACACAGCAATCTGCTCACAGTTGCTGCAGAGAGGTGCCCGAGTCAATGTTACAGACAAGGATGACAAGTGAGCCCTCCCTGTCTTCCTACCCCAATTTCTAGACCCTGACCAATTTAGAAAGAAGCCAATGGGCAAAGCATGTGTGTGTGTGTTTGTGTGTGTGTGTTGTGTTGGGGAAGAAGACAGGCTGGTCTCTGTGTTCTTGGAAACCCCCTTCTCTCCCAGTGGTGGTTCAGAAGAGCTCTGCCTGCTGCCACCTTCTAGCATAGATGATCCCCAAAGTAGAATTGATATTTCTGTACTTAATTTAATGATTTTCAAACTCTCTTCTAAGTAAGAAGGTCCTTTTTAGCAGTAAAAAAATTTATGTAGAACTTTGATGTATAAAGCAGATAAAAATGGAGTGTTTCCAATTGGCTACCTGCTTCCTGATGCTGCAGCTCCAAAGAACAGCATTTGAACAGCCCAGTCTGGTCTATTGTTGATCTGTTGTCCTCTGACCCCACTGAGTGACAGCTTGCCCTGTAAGTGGAGTTTCTGGAACCAGGACTCCTGGGTTCCCTAGGGAAAGCCTCTGCTCAGATTTTTCTCAACCCCACCTACAGGTCAGCTTTGATCCTGGCCTGTGAGAAAGGCAGTGCTGAGGTGGCAGAACTGCTGCTGGCCCACGGAGCAGATGCAGGGGCAGTGGACAGAACAGGGCACGATGCTCTGCATTATGCTCTGCACACAAAGGACAAGGCATTGTGGAGGCTGCTACAGCAGGCCTTGAATCGGCGGCGGAGAGGTGGTAAAGGCCCTTTTGTAATTTCAGATTCTCCTCAAAAGCCATAGAATCAAAGAAACTTCTTAGGGTGGCCCATACCTGCAATCCTAGCATTCTGGGCGGCCGATTCCGGTGGATTGCTTGAGCTCAGGAGTTTGAGACCAGCCTGAACAAGAGCAAGATCCTGTCTCTACTAAAAATAGAAAATCTAACTGGGTGTTGGGATGCATACCTGTGGTCCCAGCTACTTGGGAGGCAAGAGGGTCACTTGAGCCCAGGAGTCTGAGGGTGCTATGAGCTAGGCTGACACCTAGCTCAGGGAGAGAGGGTGAGACTCTGTCTTAAGAAAACAAAACAAACAAACAAACAAACAAACAAACAAAAACAGAAAGAAACTTCTTAGAATCCTATTTGTTCCCATGGAAGTAATTTATCTGATAATTTTTACCCTGGTTGAGAGTTTACTGTTTTATTGCTGTTACTAGAAGATGACCTGAAATTCCCAAAAGCATGGTCACAAAATTCCTTAAGTCAGCCTTGTCTCTCACTAAAGACAACTCTGGCTATTGCTATTGCTAGCAGTCCTGAGTTGTAATTGTACATCTATTTGTATGATTTGTTGGTTGATCTCCCTCAAGTTGACTAATAACAGGCCATTTCTGTTTTGCTTACCATTGAGGTCCTAGTGCTTATAACAGTGCCTGGCACAATGACCAATATATAAATGAGTGAACAAAATGAATGATCTGGCCCACTTCTGGCATAGAAAAAAAAAATTGCTGGGTAGTTAGGGACCCATTGAGCAAGGGTGGCTCCTTGTACCAGGAAGACATGTGGTGAGAGATGTCATTGGAAGGCCACTCCTCTCACACGGAAGATAGAATTTGGGTTAGAAGCACATCAGATGTATACTCTCTCTCATTTCTCCCATATCTTTTCTTATAGGTCAAAGGCTAGTCCAATGCCCAGATTTTGCATCTAAGGTAAGACCTTAAATGTCTCTTTTGCTTCTGACTCACCCTAGGCTATCCCAGTGGGCCCATTTCCCAGTGGTCCTTGAAGCATTGAGACATTCTGAGAGTAGGCTAGGTTTGTTACATGGCCTTCCTTCATTGTTCTGTTTTCAACATAGGCCTCTCCACCTGAGTCCCAGGTGGGTTCTCCACCTAAGAGCCCATGGAGAGCAGAGCTTGAGGAGGACCAGGAGGAAGAGGAGGATGAGGACCCATGCTTAGAGGAGTGGAAGTGGAAGTATGAAGAGCAGCAGAAGAAAGTTTCTCAGTTGGAGCAAGAGCTGGTGCGAAAAACAGAGGAGTGTAAGACTCAAGCTGCAGCCTACCTGGGCTTGGAGAACCAAATTCGAGAGCAAGTGCAGGCGCTAGGGCTCCTC
>CAUYPK010060014.1:0-35840 GCA_963574355.1 Loris lydekkerianus
AGATCAAAACACTCCAAGAAGATCTAGAAAAGAGAAGAAAAGAAATTTTAGAAAATCCCCTGTGGACAGGCCTACATGGTTTTTTACCCTATCTTCATCCCCTTCTACCCTTATTTACCCTTCACCTTTGGGCCCTGTATCCTTAAAAAAGGTTAGCGGCAGTTAAATCAGGTCAAGGTCCGATATCACCTGCTCATTAACCAAGAATCTAACTATTATTCTTCACTGCCCTCCATAGCACCAATGACGGGTAAGATTCCCAAAACTGGGACAACCTAAGACAGGATATGGATAGGCTGCACGGTGGATTACACTCATAGTACCCAAAGACGGGTAAGATCACTCTGCGTTCAGTCAACCTAAGTCAGGGACCAAATTATTCATGTTTCTATTTCCATGACGGGTAAGACTGAAACTGCAAGAGCAGGCAACCTAAGACGGGCTATGTTTTTCCGCCATACAAAAAATAAAAGAGGGAATTGTTGGGACCTGCCATGTACCTGAGGCCTACTGCAACTTCCCGAGCCTGAGTAGAAGTAGATCCATTGAGCTACTTCCGCATAGCAATGACTCAGCAAGGCCCGGCCTGAAACTGCCTCTACCTAGATACAGCTAACATGGTACCATGCCATTGGCCCAACCCTGTCACACACCTCATCCCCCGCCTTCTTTCCCTGCCCCTTCCCTCTGCTGTAAATAAGTGGCTGCTTGATGCAATAAAGTTGAGTTCCTGCTTAAAAAAAAAAAAGGAATGAAATGAAATCAGAAAGGAAGAGCAAAGAGAGGGAAGGAGTGAGTGGAGTGGGGCTTTGGTGTGTGCCACACCTTTTGGGCCCAAGACACGATTATAAGAGGGACTTTACCTAAAAAATGCAGTCAGTGTAACCTGGTTTGTTGTACCCTCAATGAATCCCCAACAATAAAAAATAATAATAATAATAAAGCTTATTTGCTCAGCTTCTTTTTGGAGGATCTATCCAACACTGCCAAAGGAGTGTTGACATCTCCGACTATTATGGAGCTGGAGGAAATCAAGTTGCTCATTTCTGTTAGAGTTTCTCTTATAAATTGAGTCGCATTTTGGTTGGGTGCATACATATTAATAATTGAAATCTCATCATATTGAATATTACCGTTAATATGAAGTGACCAGTCTCATTCTTTCTTACTTTTGTTGGTTTAAAGCCTATTGTATCTCCAAATAGAACTGCAACATGTGCTTCTTTCTGATTTCCATTTGCCCAAAATGTGGACCACCATCCTTTCACCCTGAGTCTATATTTATCTTTCAGGATAAGATGAGATTCTTGTATGCATCAGATATCTGGCCTGAGTTTTTGTATCCAGTTAGCCAACCTTTGCCTCGTTAGAGGACAGTTTAAGCCATTGACATTAATGGAGAATATTGAGAAGCCTGATAAAATTTTGGGTATTGAGTTTTTCGAAAGTTCAGTGGATATTTTTAATTCTTTCGCCACTGTGGAAGTTGGAGTTTGATCACAAGTTTCTGAGTGGGCTTACTTTTGTGGTAGAAGATTGTGCTGGTTGTTATGGAGGATAGGTCTGAGAATGTGCTAAAGAGCTGGTTTAGTTAGGGCAAATTTCTTCAACATGTGAATGTCTTTCAAGTATTTAATTTCTCCATCATAAATGAAACTCAGTTTAGCTGGATACAGGATCCTGAGTTGAAAGTTATTTTGTTTTAGGAGATTAAAAGTCAACGATCACCCTCTTCTGGCTTGAAAGGTTTCAGCAGAGAGATCTGCATTAATTTTAATATTCTTCCCTTTGTATGTTATGGTTTTCTTACATCTGGCTCCTTTCAGAATTTTCTCCGTCATGTTAACTTTAGTGAAGTTAATTATGATGTGCCTGGGGGATGTCTTATTCAGGTTGAGTCATGTTGGGGTTCTTAAACTGTCTGCTATCTGAATTTCAGAATCATTGGCATGTCTGGAAAATTCTCTTTCATAATTTCATGGAGAAGAGTCTCTGTGCCTTGCGAAGCCACTTCATCGCTTTCAATGTTTCCAATGAGGCGGATATTAGCATTCTTCCAATTATCTTAGAGTTCTCTGAGAGATGGATTTGTTTTTGCTCTCCTTTTCTCTTCCTCTTTGATAGTTTGGGAGCATTCAAAAGCTTTGTCTTCAATGTCAGAAATCCTTACTTCTTCTTGCTCCACTCTGTTACTGAAGGATTCTACTGTATTTTTCAGATCTTTGCGGACTTCAAATTCTTGCTTCTATGTGTCAAAATCTTTGCTGATTTTGTCTTTAAATTCGTTGAATTCTTGAGGCAACTTTTGAATTGCTCCTTGAATTTCAAATTCCAACTTTTCCTCCATTCTATTAATCTTGTTTGTAATCAAAGTTCTGAATTCGATTTCTGACATCTCGGCCATCTGTTTATGAATCGGGTCTTCAATTACATCTGCCATATCTTTCCTTGGGGGGAGGAGTTGATTTACTCTGGTTATTCATGTTACCAGAGTTTTCCACTGATTCCACCCCATGATTATTTTACACCGTTTGACTAAATGAGTGGATAAAGAAAAGTTGGGTTTGGGGCTCCAGTAGTAGTGATTAATCAGCCCTTTGCCCAAAAGCTGGAACTGGTGTCTGTACCTTTTTCCCTGGAGCTTTACCAAAGATCCATACAGTGGTACAGCCTGAGAAACTAGGGACCTGCTTGGTGTGGTGGGGCTAAGTGGCTCTGTCTTATTTTCAGCTGGTCTCTTTCTGACTCTAGTGAATCAGTTACTCTGGGTTGATGTCTCAGGTGTGGAGAAATACCAGCTATTAAGTCACCCCACCCCACACAGGCAACAATTGGAAAAGGAAAATCAAACCTTTCTACAACCACACACCCAGGGTACCACCTGGATGGCCTCAGGCAGTTGGCCCAGTTCAAGAGTTCCAAATCAGTTGTCTCAGTCAGTACCTGTCTTGGTGGAAGAGTTTAAAAGGTCTCTGGAAACTGGATTCCAGGGGTCTGCTGACAACTCAAATATAACTTGCTCCGATGCTCCATGAAGTCAGGAGGACCCATCCTGTGAATAGATTAGTCTGAGAAGGTTGATGCCTCCTTCCCCACCTTGCATCTCTGTCACACTGCAGGGCTATGACCCAGTTGCCTCCAATGAGCAGATACTCCAGGGGTTTGCACCTGCCTGAATCACAGGGAGATCTATGTCTCCTCAGCCAGGCCGCTGCTCTCTGCCAGTATTCGGGAGCAGAAGGTGAGGCCTGACAACCTTGGGTGCTTAATGGAGGCTGGGGCTGTTCACTCAGTTCCATTCCTGCCCCTGATTGATGTTACTGACAGAACAGAACAACTTTACAGAATTCGTTTCTGTCCTGGCTAAATTTCCCTGCAGAAGAGAAGCTGTTTTGAGTTCACAGAACCTGTGCCTCAGGCCCTGTATGTGCTGCTGCCTAGTCTCAGCTGTAGTTTGTATTTGCAGCATGGCTAGCTGTCAGTTTTGAGTTCACAGAACCTGTGCCTCAGGCCCTGTCTGTGCCATCGCCTGGTCTCAGCTATAGTTTGTATTCCAGCCTCTGCCTGCCCTCCTTTGTCTGGGCAAATGATCCCCTGAGGGCCAGGTGCATCCCAGGCTCAGTAAGGTGGTCCTCTGGGTCAGCCCCACCCTGGGAATCTGCTGGCTCTGCACATGCATTTTCTAGTCCCCACACTCCACCCAGGCTGGTACTGCCTCAGGCAAACCCTTTACTCACAGGGCCTGCTTTTCAGTCCCAGATTTTTACCACCAGTGGCTGCCACTGGAGAAGATGCCTGGCCTCCTCTGGTTGCCCAGAGAGACAGGGAGTATGACTCCAGAATATCCAGGGGTGAGCCCTATTGTTGCCAAAAATGGCTGCTGCTTTGTGCCTCGGGGCACCGCCGCTCCTGTGTGGTTCCCTCTCAGCCTACTGTGCTCTTCTCACTCCCATGCCACAGAATCAGCACTTACCAGCAGCAGTCCATGCCCTGTTCACACCTCTCGAGAAAGCACCCAAGAATCTGGCCTCTGAGGGGACAGGCTTCCAGACCTCAGAGTGAGAGTGGATGGGAGTGCTGGGAGCTCAGAAATGCAGGTAGAGAATTTATACAGTTTCATGCCTGGCAGGAGAGCACCTTGGCACCCTAGTAGAGGAAGTAGTTTTTAGAGAGTCTCTCCCATTAGGGTATAATGGGAGGACTTTTGACCTCTGCTCATTTGTTTATGGGGTACTCCAAGCCGTTCTCATGGGGGAGGGGACTCCCATCCACTTGGCGATGGATTTTGTACCTTTGGTTTGTATCCTTGGGGTCATAGCTCACCACAGCAGGGTTGATGTGCGTTATTCAACCTTCTCTCTTGGCGCAGCTCTAATCTGCCAGGTTACTTGCTAAATTTCTGTTCTTTATCTCTCCTTCTGGATGGGAGCCTCTGTAGAAAGCTGGCTTCAGTCAGACATCTTGCCTCTGTTTCCCTTAAAGACTTTTCTGATGAGATTGATGATGTTATTGAAATGGAATATAAAAAGATCATTGATAAGGTTTTCAGAATACGTGTTGCAACTAACTTTAAAAAACTACCAGTTCTCAAATAGTATTGTAGTAGCAAAAATGGTATCTAGGTTGGTGCAAAAGTAATTGTGGTTTTGGATCATGAATTGTAAATCATTATAACTAGGCTCAAACACATCTTTATTAATCAAAATAGAAACTATTATGATGAACACATTGCTGCCAGTGAGAAATAAGTTTGTTTTTTCCTATAGCCTAAAAATCAATGCTTCGGGATTCAGTGAACTCTTAGAAAGCATTTTCTGCATCCTGCTGGTTGTGGAAGCATTTTCTCTGCAAAAAGTTGTCAAGATTCTTGAAGAAGTTGTAGTCAGTTGATGAAAAGTCAAGTAAATATGGTAGATGAGGCAAAATTTTGTAGCCCAGTTCATTCAAGTTTTGAAGCCTTGGTTGTGCAACATGCTGTTGGGCGTTGTCCTAGAGAAGAACTGGGCCCTTTCTTTTTGACAAGTGGCTGGCGTTACAGTTTTTGGTGCATCTCATAGATTTGCTGAGTAGACTTCTTGATGTAATAGTTTTGCTGGGACGTAGACAGCTGTAGTGGATCAGACCTGTAGCAGACGACCAGTGACAATGACCCTGTTTTTGATGCAAGTTTGGCTTAGGGAAGTGCTTTGGAGATTCCTCTCCATCCAACCATTGAGATGGTCATCACCAGTTGTATAAAATCCACTTTTTGTTGCAGGGCACAATCAGATTGAGAAATGGTTCCTTGTTGTTGCGTAGAATAAGAGAAGATGACACTTGAAAATTGATGATTGCTCTGATTTTTGGTCACCCAAAAAGGCACCCACTTATCAAGCTTTCTCACCTTTCCAATTTGCTTCATATATAGAACAACCATAGAATGATCATGTAGTTGTCAGAGGATCAACTTCCATGACTTTTCTCAGTCGGTCATCAAACTTCTGATAGCTGCCACTATGCTCCTCATCTTCAAGGCTCTCATCTCCTTTGCAAAACTTTTTGAACTGTCACTGCACTGTATTTTCATTAGCAGTTCCTGGACCAATTGCAAGTTGTATCGCTGTTTTACAACCCATTTTGAACTCAAACAAGAAAATGGCTTGATTTTGCTTTTTGTCTAACATCATTTCTCTAGTCCATGCATCCTCAAACTTTTTTAACAGGGGGCCAATTCACTGTCCCTCAGACCGTTGGAGGGCTGGACTATAGTTTAAAAAAACAAACTATGAACAAATTCCTATGCACACTGCACATATCTTATTTTGAAGTAAAAAACAAAATGGGAACAAATACAATTCACATGGCTGCATGTGGCCTGCAGGCCATAATTTGAGGACTCCTGCTCTAGTCCAAAATAAATATAGGGCAGTGTCTATTGCTCAGTGAGTAGGGCACCGTCCCCATATACCAATGGTGGCGAGTTTGAACCAAGCCCCAGTCAAACTGCAAGAAAAAAATAGCCGGGCGTTGTGGCAGGTGCCTTGTAGTACCAGCTACTCTGGAGGCTGAGGCAAGAGAATTGCCTAAACCCAAGAGCTATAGGTTGCTGTGAGCTGTGATGCCATGGCACTCTACCAAGGGTGACAAAGTGAGACTCTGTCTCTTAAAAAAAAAAAAAGGAAATATAAAGTAAACAGAAAATAGTAATTAGCAAAAAAAAAAAAAAAAAAAAGAGAGAGAAATGTGCATTAAAATGATGTATTACATAACTACATTAAGAATATATTTCAGCATCAAATAGCAAATTTCAATAATCGAAAAATTGCAGTTACTTTTACACCAACCTAAATATCGGAAAAAACTATGAAAATACTCTTCTTTTTTCCAACTACATGTTAGTTTGAGGCCAGATTTTCATCAGATACTTCATCCAAAACAAAATACTACAAGATATTGAATGAAGAAACAGATGTCAGAATACAGTTATCTTTGATAAGATTAGCAAAAATGAAATAGAACAATACCTTTCTTACTGAAATATTTTATTTTGAAAAGTATAATACTTTTAAATGACTGTGTTAATATACAGGGATTATCATGCATTTAAATGAATTATGCATTTAAAATTTTTTAGTTAATAGTTAATATAATAAATATGACTAGTTAAAACCTCATGAACAAAAGTTCTTTGGAGTCTTCAATATTAAAATTTTTAAGAGGGTAAAAGATCCTGAGGCCAAATTAAGAAATTGTTCTACAGATAGTCTGACATATATTACCAAGAGACATATTCAAGAATACTTATCAGTATTGTTCAGAGTAGGCCTATACTGGGAATCATCTTGAATGTATTATTATAAAATATTTAAATAAATGATATATTTACAATTATATCCTATTCAGCAGTAAAACAAATGAATGCTGTACAGCTGGACATTTCAGCAGAAAAGACTCTTAACAAATTGTTGAGTGAATGAAGCAAGTTATAAAAGAATATATATAATGTGATTCTACTTTTATAGATTTCAAAACCTAGCAGAATTAACAAGATTGTTTAGGGATGTGTAGGAAATGATTGCCACAAAAGTTGCTATGGGTTTTCTCTTGCAGGGAGGAAGAATATGATTGTAAAAGTGAACATGAGACACATTTTTTCATTATCCTGAAATGATCTGTTTTTTAAATTTGGTAGAGATAGCACAGATGTTTGCTTTATAATTATATTTTAGAACATATATCTATGTCTTATTTTCTCTTAAGTATTATGATTTAAAATATCATATTTTAGGTATGTAGGAGACTAAAAATAACCTCACAAAAACAAACATGCCAGTAAAAAAAATGTAATTAAGTAATACGACAAGGCAATTAATTCGACTGGTCAATTTTACCTTGTCGTATGTATTGCCTACTATGAAACCCAGTAGGCTATCAAACTTTTACATTATTTTAAAACAAAACTTATGTTTATCTTCTGGCAATTTTTGTTGAAATAACCCATGAAAACTTTCTTCCCAGAGTTCTTATTAGAAATGATTTTTATGCCAGTTTGGGTACAAGATTTAAGCATTACTCCATGGTCTGCTGGTGTTAAATACCATTGCCAAGAAATCTGAAACTACTCTAATTGTATTCATTTTTGAAGTCCAAGAAGTTTAGTGGAATGTGGGTAAGTGTAGATTCATCATTCTATGTTAGTTTTTCCTAGAATATAGAGTAGTTCAATTTTGATCAGAATTTAGCTATTTTTATTTCTTGAATATTTTCTTGCATTGCATTACAGTAATACATATATTAGGGATGCCTTTACTTTGATTTCTTAAATCTCTGTCCATTTTCATTTTGCTTGTTTTTCTTTGTCTTGTGAGAAATATTTGTAACAGTTATCTAATTTTTTTGCTGCTTTGATGGACCTTTTCTTATGATCGTTTATTTTTATTTATTTTTTATTTTTCTCTTCAGTTATTTCCTCTGGTGGGTCATGTTCTCATCTCCTGCCTTACCGTATCTTCCCTGATTGCTTATATCTACATTAAATTGCTTTATAAAATGATGACTTCATTAAGTTTGTTCAAATTCTGTCCAGATGTGTCTAATTTATATAGTTTCTGTAGCAACTTTTTTTCTATCAAGTATTCTTCATCTTCTATTTGTATTTTCCTGTTCTTTAAAAAAATTTTCATGTGTTTATAGATCCACTTGTTACTCATTTTGAATGGCACATATTTGAATAAGCTTGATTTTTCTCGATGAAATATGTATGTGGGGTTTATATTGGGTAGGGGCCAGAGTTACTTTCTCAGTAAGTAGTAATTTATTAATGATACAGTATTTTTATATGATTCAATTTCTTTAACTCTATATTTTTTATTAAACTGATAGTGAAACAAAATCTCTCATCTTTTCTGAGACTCTTACTTCTTATAAAAATGGTTTGTGTGACTCCATTATCTCAGCCTACCCTTTTTTTGACAACTGGAACAAGGGGGTATATTTCAACAGTTTGGATTCTTATTCTAACTGTTTATAAGACGTGATTGTTGGTTTTGCTCCTCAAGTTGTTGCACTTAACTTTGAGGAAACATGCTCTCTTCGCTTTAGCACAGATTTTCAGTGATTGGTGTCTTCCTTACTGTGTGTCTTCACCTCTCTTTAACTTTGCTGTATTTGGCCATCCTTCCACACACATGATATTGCAGTTCGTGGTTTTAGAAGTATCCTACTTTTCATTAAATGTAGAGTTGTCTTTCTTTCTTTTTTGTTATTGTTTTTGAGTAATATCTTACAGGGGCAAGAGGGAATTTTTTTATTCAATATTTGGAAAAAGTTAATGCTTTTTAAACTTTTGAGATGTAAAAAGAAATACTAAGATAATGAGAGAGGGAATGTATGTTTTTTTCCTTGAATCTATCCAGAGATTCAATTGAAATTCTTCTACCTAGAATTTATGTCCTGGAAAGGAAATAAAACAAAAAGAGCTTACTTTGTTTTAATAGATATTTTTGAGAATTTGGGCTTCATTTTCCAAACATTTAAGACCAATTTGATGGAGTACTTTGCTTTCAGGATTAATTTTCTGTGATGATTACTATTCTCTCTCTATCAATCACTCTCATTAGATTTGAGATTTGATTTTACCCTACTTAGAAACTAATAGGTCACCTATTACTGTTGCATGAATGCTAGCAAAAGATATATTTCTGGGTCAGAGGCAAAGGATTTTACAAGCAGCATAAGCATCAGCATATTTACATTATTTCCCCTTAGCCCCAAATTCCACAGTGATGACACAATATTGCCCATATAAATGCACACGTGGCAGGTTTGCATCACACCTGAGAAACATTTGAGCTTGGAGAATCTATGATCTTTGTAGAAATAAATACATTAACCTGTTCTTTGTCCAAGGGAGATGTTACCGTACCTCTCAAAATTAACCTGCAAAAGGATCTGAGTTCAAGAAAGTGATCAGAGCCTTGCATTCTTGGCATACTCATCAAGAAGTGGAGCCCCAAAGAAGACTCTCTCTTTCCTAACCTCTCTCTTTGTTGCTCTGTCTCTGTCACTTTCTGTCTCTGTGTGTTCCAAAAACCCTCCACAAATGAAAATCAGTAACTCTGTATAATCTGAATTGCTTTCCTACACACATAAAACGAACCATGGAGATATTCCTTTTTTTTCTTGAGACAGTCTTAAGTTGTCACTCTTGGTAGAGTGCTGTGGCATCATAGCTCACAGCAACCTCAAACTCTTGGGCTTAAACAATTCTCTTACCTTAGCCTCCCAAGTAGTTGGCACCACAGGCACCGGCCACAATGCCCAGCTATTTTTTCATTGTTGTTGCAGTTGTCATTGTTATGTTAGCTGGCTCGGGCCAGGTTCGAACCTGCCAGCCTCAGTGTATGTGGCTAGCACCCTACCCACTGAGCTATTGGTGCTGCCAAGATGTTCTTTTGTTACCACTGTTCACCCATTAGTACCTTAACTAGCCCCAGGTTTGCCAAACTTGGCTCTGTTCTTCTCTTTTCATCTTTTTTTAATTATTACTTTTAAAACTCAAAAACAAAGAGTGAGTTGATATTCTCTCTCTTTTTACCTTTACTTACTTCATTGACAGAGCATCATTTTCAGTATCTATCCACTCAAAAGGCCTTTGTTTAATATCTCTATAAATGTATATATTTCTATATTCCCATTAATCCCCTCCCACAGACAACTGCTCTAATGAATTTGATGTGTATCTTTTGAATACATATGTATCCTTACTAAAAATTTGCTATGGTAGAAAGATTTTCCACATGTCTTTCACCCAGATCCAGAAATTGTTAATAGTTTGCAGCACTTCTTTTATCTCTCTCTTTATGTATTTTCCAAACTCTTTGAGAGTAAGTTATATTCCTAAAATTTCAGTATTTTTTTCCTGAGAACAAAGGATATTTTCTTATATAAACACAGTACAATTATCAAATTAGAAAAATTGACTCAGATACACTATTATTATCTAATATACAATCAAGTTTCAAATTTCATCAATTGTCCCAACAATGTCCTTTATAGCAGTTTTTCTTTCTAAGACAGTTCCACTACAGTTTCCATTGCATTTAGTTGTGTTTTAGTCTTTAATTTAGAATAGTTTCTCAGCACATCTTTTGTCATTCAAGAGTGTATATGTAATTTTTGTTTCATTGTATGGTATAATGCTAAATACTTTGTTCCCTTTCTTGATTTTTTACTTTTGTTATGATGTATTCATATATATGTGTAGACATCTATTTTGTTTGTTGCTTCTGGCTTCTGCTTAGTATTCCATAATACACCTCTGCCAAAGTTTACTTACCCATTTCCTAGGGACAGACACCTAAATTGTCTTCAGCTCCTTGCTACTATAAATAATTCTGCCATAAACATTCGTTATACGTATTCCTTTTGAGAATATTTCTGAGATATATATCCAAGAATAGGATTGCTGGATCATAATGTATGTGGCTATTTAATTTGACTAAATCCAAATGCGTTGCTCTCTCAGAACAGCTGCTCTGATCACACTATAACTACTCTGTGCTAAAATACTTGTTTCTTTACACCAGTGCTGATACTTTGTCCTAGCTGATAGTCTTATTTTTGCCAGTGTGATGGTTTTAAAGTGGTATCTTGTTTTATTTTCTTTAATCACTAATGAGTTTCACTTCTTTTGTCAAAAGGAAGAAAATACCGTAGAAGAAGAAATACAGTAGAACCTCCATAGTTGACCACCTCCCTACCTTGCCTCTTTATGTTGGCCTAATTTTCACAGATCAGATGTGCACCAATTTACTTATCAGTACAGTAGGCCTAGTTCCTTATGTTGACCACTTCTGTGTGTTGACCAGTACGTTATAGTCCCTTGGGTGTTCAACTTACAAAGGTACCACTGTATATTTTGTGATCAACCTGGAGCTCTATACTCTGATCTCTGATCAGAGGGATCTTCTGAAACTAATGTCATGAATGGCATTTGTAAACTCCCGTTTCATTCTGTATCACTGTTGGTGACCTATTGGACAGTGGCAGATCATTTCTGAGATTTCTTATGTTTAAAATATGGGCTACAGGATCGGCACTTGTAGCTCAGTGGCTAGGGTGCCAGCCACATACACCAGGGCTGGCTGTTTTGAACCCAGCCCAGGCCTTCCAAACAACAATGACAACTACAACAACAAAATAGCCAGGCATTGTGGTGGGTGCCTGAGGCAAGAGTATTGCTTAAGCCCAAGAGTTTGAGGTTGCTATGAGCTGTGAAACCATGACACTCTACCAAGGGTGACATAGTGAGACTCTGTCTCAAAAAAAAAAAAAAAGAATAATAAAATAAAAGCTATAAAAATATATTCTCTTAGGTGAAACCTAAATCCTTAAGATAGCTATCTATATCTCAAATCTAAACCATAAGGATTGCTATTAGAAATAGAACTCTGGACTTTCTTCTTTAATACTTGAGTTCATTGGTTTTAAAATCTTTTTGCTTGGATACTTCAGAAAGAATTTAAGAAAATTCTATACCCTATTTTATATTATTTAGTAGATATCTAAAATTTTCCTTTTATGTCTAAGTGATTGCAAAGGATAAAATTTCTAGAGTATTGTCAATTTTGACATTCAAAAATAAAATAGGCATATTCCTTTCCTAAATATTAAATATATCCAATTTAATCTATAACCCATAGTAATTAGTTAACTATCATTATATATTTTAAAAATACATGAGCAGGATCTGTAGTCAAAATTTATATCACTTTTCCCTTTTTTAATTCAATATAATTATTCTCTTTCAGAATTTTATCTTAATGTATATTTTAAAATATCTTAATATGTTTTAAAAGATATTTTTATGCTTAAGAGTATTTTAAGTTATACACAGTATCATATATCTCTACAACAAAATAGAGTAAATTAAAATTAGATGAAATTTTTTTCTGTGACCATAAAGAAAAAAATTTTTCTTCTGGATTTAATGTTCATTACATTGTCTAATCATTAATGATTGGAGGAGGACACATATTATAAATTTTGATAAATTATTAAATGTATGAGTAAATTTTTTACTAGAAGATGTATCTTTAATTAGTTGTAGTTTTTCAGTTACTGCAATTATTTCTGTATTGCTAGAATGAGACAAGATTTTGTCATCAATTATATTTCTATATTTTGTTTTTATAGATGTGAATGCCAAGAAAATTACTCACATAAGAAATAGACATGTATAAAGGGAGTTTATTATAGAAGTGTCACTCAATTCTTTGAATTATTTGTTAAAACATAACCATGGTAATCTATTATCAAAAAGTAATTTACTGTTAGTAAACTTACTTTGACTAAGTCCTCCTGGAAACTTGATGAAAGTAAAGAATTGGAAACCACCTGATCTGGTTTAATTAAAACCAATCATTAAAAGTCATTCTCTTTCGTAACACTGACACTGAATGTTTCCATTTATCTCTATTCTTGGCACCCATATTTTTACACTCCCAGAAAATACACTATTATACAATTATGGATGGGTGAACTATATGCTTTTCTTTTGTAAGGTAGGAAACTATGATTCCAAAAGTAGAAGTTTTACTTTTTTAAGAAAAGAGTACATAAGAAAGTTGAGGAACTAAAATTTGGTTCTCTTAAAGCTTGCTTACATTTATCTTAACATGACACAGAGGTATATATAAAACAATTACTAAAAGGTAATGCTATGAATGAGTCATAGTATTGTTAACACAGTAGCATCCACCTTTGGGAGAAATAAGAAATATTAATTTCCTAGAATTACTCATTTATACTTTTAGCTTTTTATGTGAATCTGTTGATTGTTTTCACAGAATATATATCTGATTTAACACACTTGAAACTTCACTTTCAATACCCAGGTGTTGTGGCGGGTGCCTGTAGTCCCAGCTGCTGGGGAGGTTGAGGCAAGAGAATCACATAAGCCCAGGAGTTGGAGGTTGCTGTGAGTCATGTGACACCACGGCACTCTATTGAGGGCAGTGAAGTAAGACTCTGTCTCTACAAAAAAAAAACCCTTCACTTTCAGATTCCTACAAGACCTCAAAGAGGTTGACTCCAGTGCGTTAGTGTTAAACTAGAATACTAAATATTGATGTTATTGGAAGGTTAATTGATGTTTTAATTTAGGGCTGTGTATACTCATATACTTCTTCTCTTTCTTTGCTGGTTTACCTGAATTACTAACTTCTCCTCTTTACCCTCCACATGTGAACATGGTATATATTTTAATTATAGCTCTTTTTATATTGTACTTAATAAAGACTAATACATTCTACTTCCTAAACGTATCTCAATCTAAGTCCACCTGTTTATCCAGTGCCCTATTTCAGACCAAAATTATTTCTCAAGCGAGGCATGGTGGTTCACACCTGTAATCCTAGCACTCTGGGAGGCCGAAGCGGCTGGATTGCTTGAGCTCACAAGTTTGAGACCAGCCTGAGCAAGAATGAGACCCTGTTTCTAAAGAAAAAAATAGCTGGGTGTTATGGCGGGCACCTATAGTCCCAGCTAGTCAGGAGGCTGAGGCAAAAGGATTGCTTGAGCCCAAGGTTTTGAGGTTGCTGTGAGCTATGATGCCACAGCACTCTACTTAGGGCAACCAAGTGAGACTCTGTCTCAATGGAAAAAAAAATTAAAAAATGAAACAAAACAAAACACAAAATTCTTAGCAATGATCTTCTGTCTGCCCCCCCATGCTCCATTCTTTTCCTGCTTTAGTATCTCTACCATAAGAATTACTATAATAACCTGTCCAAAATTGAATCAATTCAATATTCTCTGACTCAGAAATATTCAATTGCTCTTAATTACAAAGTCTGTCATATTTATATGCAGCCAGAGGACAAATAAGAACATTTACTTTCATTAGTTATCTTCTGCTAATCTATTTTCAACCACCTTTTCAGGCTTTTTCTCTAGCACCTTTCCTTGAACATATATCATATGGTGCATTTATTAGAATGTCACAATGGAAACACCATATTATTTTTTAAGTAATAATCAACCCATCTCTGGCTACTTATGAAGATTAAAGTGTATTCATATGCAGTGGGTAAGCCATTTCAGGAAAAAGGTTTTAATGATTAAAATGTGTTTTTAGTCACATTGTTAGCATTAAACGTGGCTATTCTACATAGGAAAAAAATGATGAAGAAAATCTTTGAAAAATGGCATTTTCTTAGTTCTTGTGTTAAGACATTTATATTCTACATTTACTAAGTTTCACATGTACCCTTGTAAGATGAAGTGAAACTATGACAAAGAAAAACCATAATTCTCAAATAATATATCAAGGTTTTTCAAAAGGTGTTTTGAAAATACACATACACAAAAACTGTATTTAATGCTCCTTATAAATATTAACAAGAAAAGGACTTCTGTATTTGGCCTATAAAATCTAGACCTCAACAGATCATAGGTATCTTTTTATCATTCCCTTTTAGAGTGAGCATTGTGAGGTAGAATGAAAGCTAGCATGTTAAAAGGCAGGTTCTACTAACAATCTCAACACTTATGAACTCTGATCTTTAATAGGTTGTTAATCTTGGCTAAATGTTTTACTCATCTATGAAGTTAGGATTCATGTGTATTCCTTTTTCTGTTCAAGAAGAGATTAAATCATGTGAGATAACATATGACAGTATATGATAAATTTAAATAGAATTAGGTGTGTGTATATATATATGTATATGGTATCATTAAATTATTCCTTACTCTCTTTAAGCATTATTTGTTCAGAGGATCTTATCTGTCTTAATGGAAGGCATATGTTGATAGGACTAATAAACAGCCAAATAAGGAAAAATAGGTTGTGTTGGGGGTTTGTTTTATGTTTTTTCTTATGTCTTTCTTTTATGTTTCTTCTATATTAAAACAGTTTTGGTATGAACCATGATGGAATTGGAAATTCTTGTGGGACAAAAGGTCATGAAGCAGCAAAACTTATGGCAGCTCACATTACTGCAAATACCAATCCTTTTTCCTGGTCTGCTTGCAGTCGAGACTACATCACCAGCTTTCTAGAGTAAGTATTCTCTGGAGAGTGATGATAAATTGCTCCAGAAGTAAATCATTGGTAGAAGGCTAATATGTAGCTTTGCATAATGGATATCATTTATAAGGCCTAGTGATATTTCAGCTGTTCCCCAAATGCTGCAATATATCATTATGGCAAATTTTTTTCTTCATATAGAACGTAATGAATAGATTACAGGAAATGGAACAAAGATTAAGTGGGGGTTGTGATATGAATGTTATAATTGTTCAATAAATGGGAAAGAATTTAGATTTATTTAATTTTTTAGCCATAAGCCAAATTTTAATCCATTGATTATACACAGTAGAACCTCTGTAAGTCAAACAGTCAAGGAACTGTAACAAACTGGTGAATATATGGACGTGGTTAACATAAGGAGCTAGACCTAGTGTACTGACACATACATGTGGTGCATGTTCAGTCTATGAAAATTAGGCCAACTTAAAGAACAGGTCATTGTAGGGAGGTGGTCAACTCTGGAGGTTTTACTATATTTCATTTTATTGGTGAAGAGACTGAGTTCTACTTAAGAGTCAAGTATCTATAATAACAAATAACAAAAAACAAACATCCAGGAAATGAACACTTTATGAAAAGGATTTGTTTTTGAAAATTAATTAAGCAACCCATCCTTTTTATAGTTTGGGAACTTCTTCTCTGGTCCTTTAATATATATTCCCAGAGTCTGCTTTTTAAATGTTGAATAATATAAACTAGCTCAGGTATAACCATGTCCATGAAAGCAGATGTTCTTCCACATCTGACCTTCATAATAGGGCTTCAGGATTGGACTTCGTTTTTTTTTTTTATTGTTGTTGTTGAGACAGAGTTTCACTTTGTCACCCTTGGTAGAGTGCTGTGGCATCACAGCTCACAGCAACCTCAAACTCTTGGGCTTAAGCGATTCTCTTGCCTCAGCCTCCCAAGTAACTAGGACTGTAAGCGCCTGCCACAACGCCCAACCATTTTTTTGTTGTAGTTGTCCTTGTTGTTTTTGGCAGGCCCAGGCTAGATTTGAACCCCCCAGCTCTGGTATATGTGGGTGGCTCCCTAGCCATTGAGCTATAGGTGCCGAGCCCAGGATTGGACTTTGGAAACTATTAGACTTGAGTCTTAACTATATGACTTAGGGCATCTTACTTAACATTTCTAATCTTCAGTATCCTAATTTGTTAAATGAGTTTAAGTCATAATACTTATATCATCAAGTATTATGTATGTAATTATGTACCATGCTATAATATCTGTAAAACAGATATTATTTAATGGTAAATATTAAATTCATTAAATGGTAAATATCATTTTAAGTGATATCAAGGTTCAATGCTTTATTGCTTTACCATTCTCTTTACTGTTTTGTGTAACATTTTTCTTGGATAGGAGAGATTAAATACTCTCTGAAAAAAGGAGGCATACATAAAGTTCAGGCAATAATTTTTAAAAATTAGCTTTGTTCAAAGTTTAGATTAACATTACTACTTTATAAAACTTGAAAAATTCAGATAGGTTATGTAGAGTAATATTATCCATTAAAATTTTCCTTCTTATAGTAGCCAGATCTTATTTTGACAATGTATAACTACATTATTTTTAAAAGACCACAAACAGGAGATTTTAAATTACCTAGCACAGTGCTTTAATCAAAAACCAAAAGATAATGTTTAAAATAGGCTCCTTAAAATTAATAAACATAATATTAAAGTTGAAGGAATTGGAAATTTATTTCAGAAGGCAGTTTTTCTACTATAACCTTATAGTTTTTAATCTTAGTAATACATAATTATAACATTATGCTTGCCTAGTATGAAAATTGAGTGAAGTGCTATACGGATAGACCACAGAGAAATTTGTATGACATCTTTTAATAGTTTCAAATACAAAGCACTAGCAATGTCATTTTCTAAAATGATTTTAATTAGATCATTTACCTATATTTCAAGCATTGTTGAAGATCTGCTCTCCCCAGAAATCAAGTGAGATCTGAAATTTCTCCCTTGACTTGACTCATGTTTTTTTTTTGTTTGTTTTTTTTTGTTTGTTTGTTTGTTTTTGAGACAGAGCCTGAAGCTGTCACCCTGGGTAGAGTGCTATGGCATCACAGCTCACAATAACCTCCAATTCCTGGGCTTAAGCGATTCTCTTGCCTCAGCCTCCCAAGTAGCTGGGACTACAGGCACCTGCCACAATGCCTGGCAATTTTTTGGTTGTAGCTGTCACTGTTGTTTGGCAGGCTCAGGCTGGATTCAAACTCGCCAGCTCTGGTGTATGTGGCTGGTGCCTTAGCCGCTTTAGCTACAGGCGCTGAGCCAGACTCATGTTTTTTTTAATGGAGTCTTAATGTCTACCACCAGCAAGACAAACTGGTGATATAATATGCTCAGGTTTGCTGTGCATTTTCTATGGCTATCATTTTCTTGTTTTTTTAAAAGTACCATTTTTTTTTTCTCTCTTCTATCCTGTTTTTGTCCCATTGGCTACTGTAGAACTCGTTTGCTTGTACCATCTCATATTCTAAATACAAGTTTTGACTTCCTGCCAGATTTTGCCTATTTAAAACCATATTAAGGTGGTTAAGACACTCCAAAAGGAAATCCCTCAACTGCTGGTAAAATGCAATTAAGAAATCACTGTTAGTTTGGTGAGGGATGTAAAATGATTACTAGTTGCAATAAAGTTTTTCATTGAGTTAATTAAAAGAATTAATTCAAAAAGCATTATTTAAGCCTTATTGCCTTTTGCATTTTGTATGTGTAAGCATGATTAGTGTTGACGGGGTTCTAATGGGCTTATTTATCTTGTATTTTATAAAAATAATTCTCTTGTGCATCCTCATGGGAACGTTCACAAAGTTAAACCATTAATTAGAGATGGATATGAAAGACAAGGGGTAGAGACTTGGGATAATGTTGGCTTTTCCTTCCTTCTATAGTAATAAACTAAACAAATCTGATTATAATCTGACCAAGCAATAAAGGGTTTTAAACACAAGGTCCTTTAAAAAGGTCAGTTCACTGGAGCACAAAGACATAATAGTAACTTTCTTGAATTTCTTTGTACCTTTTTATTAATGTAGTGAACTTAATTGCTTTAACAGCTATGCGTGATATTTTTTAAAAACCAGTGATATTTTGATCAGGGATTGAGGTTATATTTATGTTTTATAGTTGGCTCAAAAGGCTCATAACATTTTATTTTAGCTTCTCTTCTCAAGAAAAAGAAATCTTGAAAGATGAATTGTTTAGGAACTGCAGCCCAGCCAACAAAACCGCATACCTTTCTCTACTTAGTGACTGTATAGGCCAAAGATGATGGTGGATTTTAACAATGAGTTTTCTATGATTTATAGACATTCACTATTCACTATGTTCTACTGAAAACAATTCCATGGCCTTTAAATGCCAATAGAATAGAGTCTCTTGTATCATTCTGAAACACTAGATGCTATTGATCAATCAGGAGATGGTGTTTACCAACTCCCAATATTTTTTTTCAGATTTCTTAAACTCGGTGATTCAATAAGTGGTTCATGAATCGCCCAGAAGCCGTCCTGATTAAATAATAAAGAACCCATTTCCGTTAAAATGGACGTGTTATGCCAGCTTCTGATGTTTTCCGACGACGGCTTTGCAGGTAGTGTCTTTCCTATCTGCCTGCGGGACTTTATTTATTTATTTAGAAAATAGAGATAAACCTGGTATTATGGCTCATACGGACTGATGACTATGGGCTAATTTACCAGGCAGTGGAAGGCAGCCAGAAGTAATTTAAGCCAGTCTTTCATACATTTTCCACCACCTAGCAATGGTACAGAGTAATTTCATATAGTTTTCAAAAATTACGGGGCTCTGTGAATTAACTCTTGCTCTATGAAAATTAAAGTCTGTTAAATTGTTTGAACTGTCAAAGATTCATATCAAAATTTCTTACAGTTCCAAATTAAATATAGTGTAGCCATTTTTACAGAAAGGATGGAAGCTGAACGCAATATTATGGTTGAAGATGAATTAGGAAGAAACATGAGAATAGAAATATAAGAGAAGTGATATAAGATGAACAAGATGACCAAGGCACTCGCATTTCCTCTCTAGCAATTACCTTTTGGAAAACTGTCTTTATAGGTGGGACCTTTTTTAAAAATGTAGAATCCAAGAAAGAGCTTGGTCAAACAGGTTTCTCTTCCTGTTTATCTGACACATTTTGTGAACCTTGCTCTAACCATAAATATCTTTGATAAGAAGTCATAATATTGGGGGGCAGAGATGGAAGAGTAAAAAGCACTCAGTACAGCATTTGTGCCCTGGAAACTTAAAGTTGAAAATGTTCAAGCACCCAGTCATACAAACGGTGAGAGAAAAGATTTGACTTTAGAAGGCAAGAAATTATTAGTTTCATGAAGATTGACAAAATAATTTACAAAAACAGATAAGACACTTAGCTTGCTGCAGATGATAACTTAATTCGTTTTTGCTTAATTTGTGTTTATGAACACAACTTTGTGGACAAAAATAGGAGGTGGCATTAAATGTTAACTTTTTGTTGTTAAGAGGCTAAAATTATGTATAAAGGATTATATATAAAGATTGATTTTTTAGATTGACCTATTCTGTTGTAGACTAAAAGTCTATACTTTACAGCATAATTGTTTAGTGAAAATAAATTTAAAATCACAATTAGGAGTATGTCCTCGTGTGTTCTGGAAACAAAACCAGAAGTACATATTTTACATAGGGATCTGTAAATTTTAGTTGATGACTGATCTCTGGCTCATATTCCTATATTCAAGGCTAATTTTTGGACTATATAAATAAGACCTCTCTAAATTAAAAGTGGAATACGAAAAATATGACTTTTTCATCATGCTGCAAAGATTTCTGGAAATATAAATATAGTTTGATTTACTATGAATTTCTTAATCAAGGAAGAAGCATATTCTTAAACCAATACTTTTTTTTTTTTTTTTTTTTTTTTTTTTTTTGCTTTGTCTTAGAAGCAGAACAAAATTAGGGGCTATGAATTGAATAATTATCTGTAATACTGTAAATGATACTAGGGTTGAGTTTTTTGTTTATTTTTATTTTTTAAGCCAGTCACAGCCACGTGGCCTTGGCAGCTGTGAGCTCCACGGTGGCTAGGATTGCATTTTTGGTTGTGAAATATACGCTGCTAGAGAAATAATCATAGACCTACTTTGTACATGTAAATGTTGAGTCTGAACAATTGTATCTATGCTTAACATTAGTAAGTTATAATAATTTTTCATAGCTGGAGACCAACAGTAGTGTACAATAATTTATTAATGCATGACTTTTATGTCTTCTGAGTGGACAAATTTGCATATAACACCAAGGCACAAATCATCTATGTTTAAAAGTGTTATTTGATAAAGAATTTGAGAAGCTTTGTATGTGAGATCAGTACTATTAATATTTTGATAGTAGCATAATTAGTACTAAGTTCGGCCTTTTAAGAATTGTATAGTTATATGTCAATTATCTAGAACCTTATATGAAATAAAAATTTCCATAACTTCTGTTTTTTAAAATGAGATAATTACAAAGTATAAAACAATAACTCATCTAATATTTTAAAAAGTACTTTTTTTAGAAAGCACATTTACACCAGGGGACTTGTACAAAAGCATTCACTTCATTGTAATTTATAATTGCCAGAAATTGAAAATAATTCAAATATTCATCAATGGAAGAATGAATAATCAATCGTTGCATAGTTCTAAATGGAATAATGAAGAAGAAAAATGGACAAGATACAGTTACATCAAGATAGAAGTATCTCATATTTACAATATTGAACAAAAGTATAAAGTTACCAAAAAAAAAAAAAAAACCCTACAGAGTGACTTCTTATATATAAAATCCAAAAACAAGCATATAAATAATTGGGAAGTAAAATTATTAAGAAAAGCAAGGAATTATTATAAATAATCAGAATAGTAGTACCCCTAGGGGAAGGAAATGTAAGATGTGATTAGAGTTGAACATTTGTGAATTTTCTTAGGAAAAACATAAGGTAAATAAGTTTCATGGCTAACTATACATCTCTCAAATTCATGTCCTCTATCTTCTATACTTGTACCTGTAATATTTCATAATGGTAATTGATAATCAGAGGCATGAAAATACCAGAATTATTATTTCTAAGAGTTAAGTAATATTTATGATCTATAGACTTAACTACTTGAAAATAGCAGCAAAATAGCAGAAAACTTTTTGTTACATTATGCAAAAAGCATTTTGGTTGCTTAACCCTCACTTTAGAATTAAAATAAGGGCTCCATGCCAGCCACATACACTGAGGGTGGCGGGTTTGAACTCGGCCCAGGCCAACTAAACAGCAATGACAACTGCAAAAAAATAAAAATAAAATAAAATAACTGGGCATCGTGGTGGGCACCTGTAGTCCCAGCTACTTGGGAGGCTGAGGCAAGAGAATTGCTTAAGCTCAAGAGTTTGAGGTTGCTGTGAGCTATGACGCCATGGCACTCTACCAAGGGCGACATAGAAGACTTTGTCTCAAAAAAAAAAAAAAGAATTAAATAAGAAAATCCCATCCCCCTAATACTTTAATCCAGGTTTTCCTATATATGCTAGTTACTAGGAGAAAAAAGTACCATACATGTAGTAAACATTTGTAGAAATGTACCTATAATTTATATCAGCCTTTCAGATATCCTGTACTTACTTCCAAAGAACTGAAACAAAAATGTACTTTTGGGATAAATTTTCCCAGAGGAGGTTCAGCCGTAGGTGCCAACGGTACACAGCATTCTTGGTGTCTGAAGGTCCTTACACTGGTCATCTGATTTTATATTTTTTAAAGAACAGGAACTATGATTAGAAGACCATTAATACCCTAAAACAATAACTTAGAATAATTATTCTGGCCTCCTCTGTGTTAAATAAACCAGTTTTCAGTTTGCTACCAGGAAAAAAATTTTTCCTCAGGATATCTGTTCTTGGGTTCCACATAGTACTTCTTCTAAATGTTTAGGTTAATTTTCTATATTTCCAAAAGTAATTATACAGTAGATGATCATCTTTAATACATTCTAAGTTGGTGGCACTTAGCTGAACATATCCTACATTTTTTTGTTATGCCTTTGGTAAATATTTTTTACCTATAGGATCCTGTAATTTGTACATAGTTTTTATATTTCCATTGATTTATGTTGATTTATTTTATATATTTATATCATATTGTTATTTTACTTTTATTACATACTTAATTCATTTCATGAAGGTATTTATAATCTTACTGTAGATAGAGAGGAAACTGATATTATGGAAGGAAAATTGAGGAATTAAACTACTAATTCAATTATCTCACCAATATCCATATTATCAAAATAGTTCTTCTTTTTCTATTATACTATTCAAATATTATCTCTTTGTTATTAACCTTAATATATAATTTCAAATTTATTAGTAGAATTACATTTGCCTATAGTTTGCCTACCCATGCAGGTTAAAGATATTTTACAATATAAAATAAAAAGTGCTTGCTGTTTTAAATATTCATTTAGAAATAATTTTTCTTGCTAAGGTATATGTCAACTTCTAAAAGGAAATAAACAATAAAAAGGAAATAACTGTTCTGTCATGAAAACTGGATAGCTGGGTAAAAAAGCATTATTCTGTTCATTAGATACCTTGAGCAGTGACAGCTGAAATCACTGTGATACCCAATAGTATAATCCATTTCTGGATTATGGATAAATATGGAATATTAAATAATCCATATTTAATATTCAGTCTAAATATTTTCTATGGATAAAAAACTAGACAAGAGAGAATAAATGAAAGGAGAAAGTGTAAAGAAGTCAATATTCTGTCCCTTGGTCTTTGAATCTACATTACCTTGGGAATAGTATGGTTCAGTTTTTTAAAGGTATTAATATGTTGCTGTGCAAAATATACATTTTTATATAATGAGTTAACTTTTACATTTTAGGAATATAATAAACAAGTGAATATGAAATTCATTGTTATGCATAGTTCTTTCTCAGTTATCTGTAAATGAAAATTTGTACTGTTCTAAATAACAGTTGAGAAACTTCTACTTGTAAAATTATTTTCCTTTGGCAAAGTGGATGGAAAAGATTTGAAAAAAAACACACAAGTGCTGGCACAATGGACAGGAATGTTGGAAAAAATTTTTAAATGTTGGCATAGGAATTCTTTAAAAATTCTAACTTACTCACATGTGAAATGAAAAGTAAAAAAGCATCTGTCCTATTTTATGCACACTGACTAAATAAAAATGAACAATTATATTTAGCAAAGTTTAAAGCTCTTTAAATGAAGGTATTTTGTCTGACTGTTGGCAATCTTTATGTTATTTGTTCCAACTGAATTAAAATATTATATTTGAATGCAGACATATTTTAAAAGGCAGAAATTATGGAGAAAGGAGAACATTCTCTTTTCCAATTCTGATGATCCTAGATGAAATATGAAAATTTTGAGAGACTAAACACTTCTAAAGTACTTGACAAGAAAACTTTGGATCTTGGCCTCCTCTGTTACTTGGCCCATTTATTAGTGTAATATTTCAAGAACCTATGGACATGTCTTACCACAGCATCTTTTGTTCTGCCCAAGGTGGAAGTATATAAATTAGGTCTTTAAGTATTACAACCATATATTTTTTTAAATTTTCTCCATTTTATGTTTTTAATTTTACTACCACCTGTGGTTATATTTTCAAAGAAAACTAACAAGAAGCTTAGAGCAATATGGAATTTTGTTTTGATTTCACCAGAAATTAGTTTAAATCACAACCTAAAATAACATTTTCAGATTGTTGTCTTAAGATGCTTTTATTGTGTCTTGCTGCTGGCAAAAACTATTTGGACCTCTTCTTCAGGTTTCACTTAATCCACGTGACCTATATATTGGGAGAATAGATTGTTTTTCATGCATCAAATTATTAAAAACAAAGAATTTAACACATGGTTTCATAATTGTGACTGAAATAGTCCATAGAGTACCTAATTTCCTTTGATCCTTTATGTTGAACAGTTCAGGCCGTGGTACTTGCCTTGATAATGAGCCTCCCAAGCGTGACTTTCTTTATCCAGCTGTGGCCCCAGGTCAGGTGTATGATGCTGATGAGCAATGTCGTTTCCAGTATGGAGCAACATCCCGGCAATGTAAATACGGGGTAAGAAGTCTTAATCCTTATGTTTAGTCATTTATATGTATTCTTTGATGACACAAATGTTAAGAGAGAATTATGGTGAATATAGTTTATATCCAATAACATTATTAATATAGCTTTGACAGTGTACTTTTTCTGCCATTTATGTAATATTTAATTCTAAATGTTTGAATAATCCTAAATTAAGTAAGTTTAAAATTTCCTGTAAGGGACGCAGGTAGAATTTAACAAATTCTAAAACGTTTATTCTTTAAATCTTAAGTTTATGATGCCCATTTTATCTTTTAAAATGTTATGGTTTTAAAATCCCTCACCACCTCTATTTTCTGGTATTCTTATAATTGGACTACAGGGCATTTTTTCATTGGAGGTGCCTTTACTTTAATTCATATGCCCCAGTACTGAGTCATTTCATGTTGCTTCATCCACTGCCCACATTCCAATACAACAACCAAGTGGGAACAAGATGACATTAACACAAATAATGAAGTAGGAAAACTGCCATGTTAAAAAAACGTAGGCATCATAATTTACTTTGCATGCCTGCCTAAAAATGACAATGTGTATATATCAGAAAATGTATAAAAATTCTTTTTAGGCCTCATAAATATTTTAATATGTAGTATAGGGACATGTTTATATTAAGAACACAATTTAAGCATACTGAATGAAAAAACAGAATTTAAAATGTTAAATTATTTGCTAAAAATATTCAGGTTTAAAATATAAGTTTAAAGGACTGGGTCCTATTTTAATGCAATTAGTCTTTTAAATCTCTTTTGAAAAATAATAACAGCAAAAGTAATTAAGTGTTAAAATAATTAAGACTAAACAGTATACTCACTGGATGGCACCAGTTTCTCTGTTCCTCTTGGGAACAGAACAAGAAGTGATTTTTTTTTTTTTTTTTAATTTTAACTCTCTGGTGGGATAAAAATACCAGAAAAGGGAAGTGATTTTTTTTTAAAAGAAGGATTGTATGTGATTATATGGATATGTAGAACTTTGAGTATAATTGTAGCCTTTCCTTTCTTTCTGTAAAGAAACTTCTATTATTATTTCTATATGGTACTAGTTTCTCTTGTTCTTAAGTTCTTTACCCATCAGAAAGTCAGACAAACTTTAATCACAGTCTTTGTGTATACTTGTAGATAAATAGGTTGAAATTCCAAGATCTAAATGTGGTTAGATATTTTCTGATAGATTATTTTTAACTGTCTCTAATTTCTTTGTTAGCAAGTGAAATAGTTAATCTACATTTTAGTTTTTCAATTGGAAATAAATTAATTTGGAAGTAAATTTAATAAAAATTGACTTGATTGTCCTCAGTATATCTATGTCTTATTCAGTTCAGACCAATTGATTTGAAATATTAACAGTAGAAAATTATGTATTTTCCATTTATGTTTTTCATATTCTTTTAGAATCTTAGTATGTTTACAAAGACTTTTGTAATAGATATAAAATCTGAAAACTTACGGAAAGACACTAGTATCTTACAAACATATACAATTTTGTCTATTTTATCATGAACCCTTTTCACTTTGATTTACAGTAAAATAATGGTTTCCCTTGAATTGTGTACTATATGAAAATGCTTACGCTATTTTTAAAAACGTTCTGTATGTTGCTAGCAGAATTTATTGAGTTGGAATAGAATTTTTATATCTACCATATATACTCGAGTATAAGCCGAGTTTTTCTGGCACAAAATTTGTGCTGAAAAACCCGAACTCGGCACAAATTTTGTGCCGAAAAAACTTGGCTTGTACTCGAGTATATACGGTATATTCCACCTCTTGAACTGAGAATTTGGTTTACACAATTGAAAACATTGCAATCCACACTGGGTTTTATCTACTGAATTCCTAAGGTTTTAAACAATTCTAAATACTACTTCAGTAAACGACAGTGGCTTTGAAGGCTGGAGTCCAGTCAGGTAAGCGAAGTATGCTTCACACAGTAGCTAAAGGGAAACTCAAACCAGCCCAGCTTAGACAGCTGTCTAAGTGAAGCATGCTCAGATGAAAAGTAAATACAATTGCTGTAGACTTGGAAAGAATTCTGTAGCCTTTTCAAGAGGGGATACTTCTGGTGTTAAAGAATCATGAAATGTTTCCTCTTTCAACTAGCAGATCTCTAAATGATGTCATGTAAGATTTTAAAAGAACTATGGAATGACCTAGTACTGCATCAGTAATCAGCTTTCCATTCTCCTACTTTGGTCTTCACATAGTCATTGCTGGGTTACCAATGATTACATCTGCAGTTATGAAAAATATTGCTTGAATTCTTGAGTACATTATAAGTATACATGTTAGTTACATTTGGGGATTTATGTGAAAACTTTTCTATTCTATTTTACTTGGGGCGACAGTCTTCACTATTATGTTTGTATATCTATTTTTATTTTCCATCTGTTCATAAATTCCAATTGAAATTGCAAGGAGATTGTAGTGGCTATAAATACAAAGAGCAAAACAGTACAGTACAATGTACAGAGTAATATAGTTACATAATAATCTATAAATAATATGTAGTTTCTGGTATTGACATAGTTACTTTTTTCTATGATACTTTGTACTTCAGACTACATTGATAAAATCATAATTATTTTATGATATTTTATAGATAACAAAACTAAAACTACAGAATGTGATTTACCTATTCTAAGGTGTTTTTGTTTTTGTTGTTGTTATTGTTGTTGTTGTTTTGCAGTTTTTTGCCGGGGCTGGGTTTGAACCCGCCACCTCCAGCATATGGGGCTGGCATCCTACCCCTTTGAACCACAGGCACTGCCCCTATTCTAAGGTTTTTTAAAAAAGATTTAAATCTGTTAGTTCTGTTTTCTACTCAGTAGAGTAATTATATTTTTAAAAAGTAGCAGATGTATTTTGCTTCAGAAGATACTTCTTACTCAGTTTTCATCAGGTAGTGTCTGTTACTAAAAATCTCAAAACTGTCCATCTTGTTCCAGTCTTTTCTGGGGAAAAGGTGATCAGGAGATATTGTCTAAAGTTACTTATTCTTCAGGGTCATATATTCTCAGGTGTCTGAAACCCTGAGTCTTGGATTTGAGTGGATTTTTATTTTCTTTCACTTTATGTAAAGAGGTAGGACTTCTTCAAGGTAAGATGCAAGAACATTTAAGCAGCATGCAAAGCTATATTCCTATTAGGTCATCTAAAAATATCTCCTAGCTATGTTAGTAGATTTCTAAGGGGACTTGGATGATTCCTGGATAAAAATATATTACAAACAAAACAGTATCAGTATGTCCAATAAATGTTTCTTTCCCTAGTTGGAGTCATAAACTCTTTCTTATAAAACTCTGTAGAATCTATTGTATCACTTCTCTTCCACTTTCTATTAGTCTCCTCTTTCTTATTAGAAAAGAATTGAAAGGCTCAGTGGTTAGGGTGCCAGCCACATACACTGGGGCTGGCGGGTTCAAACACGGCCTAGGGCCTGCTAAACAACAATGACAACTACAACAAAAATAGCTAGGCGTTGTAGTGGACGCCTGTAGCCTGCTGTTTGGGAGGCTGGAGTTTGTGGTTGATGTGAACTGTGACGTAACAGCACTCTCCTGAGGGACCTAGTCAGACTCTGTCTCAAAAAGCATATTTCAGTAATAACAGTAAGATTAAATTTAGAATTCAAGGACTATGGATTATCTTTTGACTGCTTTCCAAAGAGAATAGAATTAATTCAGGGCTCAGCTTCAGACTTACCTCTTCATTTCTTTATTCTGTCACTTTAAATCATACCCAAGTACTGTTTCCACATACACTAAAAGGTTCAGTACAGAATAATAATATCCAGTACATAATTTACCTTTAACCATCAAGAGATGATTATTTATCCACAGGTAGATTTAAGGCCACAAAACCAGAGAAATTTCATAGACATAGCTTTGTTTAATTTATGGGCAGGCTGGACACAGTGGCTCACAACTATAATCTCAGCACTCTGGGAGGCCCAAGTGGGTGGATTGGCTGAGCTCAAGAGTTCAAGACCAGGATGTGCAAAAGTGAGACCCCATATCTCTACTAAGAACAGAAAAACTAGCTGGGTGTTGTGGCAGGTGCCCCATAGTCCCAACTACTGGGGAGGCTGAGGCAAGAGAATTGTTTAACCCAAGAATTAGAGGTTGCTGTGAGCTATGACACCATGGCACTCTACTGAGGGTGAAAAGTGAGACTCGGTCTCAAAATAAATAAATAAATAAATAAATAAATAAATAAATAAATAAATAAAATAAAACATTAAAAAAATTTCTGGGCTATTTTTGTTATTAATGAAGTTTGTCACTGTTTACATAGACTTAAGAGTTAGGCCATAGATAATAGTGTGTTGTACATTTTCATTGTTTATTTTAATGTAGAGCTGAATAATATTTTATCAATAGATCATGTATTCTGAACCATATATGGGAACATATGATCTAATACATGATTTCACAAACAGATGGACATATTTTAATCTCTCAGAGTTTAGTTTTTAATGTTTTCATGCATACTCCCTTTTGTTTATTATTTTATCCAACCAATTAAATAAGATTTAAGTCAATATTGCATTATCATTGAGAATAATTCTTTCATATAATTATATTTTGACTCTACTAGCTTTTTAGGATGTTGTTAGCAATTCTTTTTAAGAGATACAGATAGCTTGGGAGACGATAGCAGTGAGATGTGGAGGAGTATATATAAGGTAAGTTTAAAGAAAATGAGTTTGAGTAACCTTTAGAAAAGAAAGCTAAATGTTGGCCTCAAAATTATCTTATGGTTTTGGAACACTTACTATATTCTGATTGCTAGTAACAAATTGTTCTTCTTCTCTACCAAAAGCATTAACTCCCCCCCCTCCCCCCACATAGTGGTCTTAATTTTTACAGCTGGAAGGCTGTAGATTAGGTATTAGGAAGAATTTCAAGTAATTAAATATTGGAATTCTAAATCGGGAAAGATTATAGAATCATTTTCCTTGAAAATATTAAGGTGGTATAAATATTCTACAGTGTGGTTTAATACAGACTTAGAGAATAAAAGTTGTGGAAGTAGAAAAGCACCTCAATATTCTTTTGGAATCCGAACACATATATACATATATATATTTGTCAGGCATATACTAACAAGAAGTTTATCTAATTTTTATTTTCCCTAAATTCCAACCCAAACATGGGTCCAAATTCACTTCTATCCTTAAATATCACTAGTTTTTTGTTGTTTTTTTTTTTAACCACATTTGCTTCTTTGAGATTTCCTTTCCTTTTTTAGCCATTTATTAATTTTTTAAACCTTTCAGATTGGTCATTAATTATATAAACTGAATTTCTAGACTACGAGTTCTTTTGTTTGTTTTTTGTCTTTCTATCTCTTGCACTTAAATTACCCACATAACAGGCTCTAACTATTTAAGGAAGAAATAAGCACACATTATCCTCTTTCTTCAGGAGGCTACTAAACACCTGGAACCAGGCCATAAGGTCACCATATGTTGGTTTTCAATTTTCCTTCGTGTGATCAAATGATAAGTAACCTTTCTAATCACTGATGCTCCCTCCTGACCTTCCCAGGCTCTGCTCTCTCACTTTACCGTCAGGATCCTTTATTGCAAGCAGCTGTGGAGAGGTGTTACTGATAGGGTAATGAGGACAAAGAGAAAGTTTCATATTCAGAATCAAGGACTCAGTGTGGCATAGGGTTTAGGGTTTCCCAAGGACAGAAAATTATTACATACCTCTTTTTTGGTCTTTAAAGTTTAAAAAAAAAAATTTTTTTTTAAACCCCAAACCATCTAGCAATAAAGATACCATTTTCTCTTCATACGCTGCTTTATTTTAATCCAGTGGTTCTCAACCTTCCTAATGCCACAGTCCTTTAATACAGTTCCTGTGGGTAGCGACCCACAGATTGAGAACCGCTGTTTTAATCATATAATGATTGTAAAATGTCTTTGCACTTTTATGATGTCACATTCCCTCTTGTGTAAACTAATTTTAATTTTCCTATGTATATGAAAGGGCTTCTCTTCTCAGTTTTTAGTGGGTTTTAACATAAATAGTTAACTTGAAAAAGATGAAAACATTAAAAAGAGATAAATTCTCTTTTTTTATTTTTTTTTCTGTAAAAATTGCTCCTTCTGAAAGGAAAGATAAATTCTAATCTCTTTTATTGTACTAAAAGGATGTTTGTAAGTATTAAGTTATTCTATTCTGATCAAAAGAGCCCTAGTTCACTTCTTTACAAAGTTGTTCTTTACATATCAGGCAAACTACAAGGTTTGGTATTTAAGTTCACGAACTCATCCTAGAAAAGGTGCTACATACCTCATGGCTGGCTATTGCTAGTTACCTTAAAAGTACTCCCTTGGCCATCTGGTGACCATAGTGATATTCAGCGATGAGATTTATAGCACTTTTTCTAGGGTGAGTTCACGAACTTAGTTGTCAAACCTTGTATAACAACAGCTCTGATGGCCATTCCAGAAGGAGTTCCAAAATTGCTTTGAAGATTGTACTAGGCACTGATCTCAGTGCATAGCTTCCTAATGGGGTACTTTGAAGGTGACCATAGTGATATTCAGCAATGAGATACACAGCACTTTTCCCAGGACAAGTTTGCAAATGTAATTGTCCAACCTCATATTTTATATTAGATATTTACTATAAAATTCTATTTTCTTTTTTTACTTTTTAAATTTATTTTTATTTGTATATATTCATGATCATTTTCTTAATGTATCTTTATCATCACTTGTATTTGAAAAATAGTGTCATTCATCTGAAAAATTAAAAAACTGGAAATCTTGGAATTGTACTAAAATTTTAAATAAATAGAGATATTTTCAAATATCTTATTTCTTGGAAGAGTGTGGGAATGAGAATACTTTTGTGAAATACATAAACTATCTTTTTAAAATCCAAGTACAAGTGGTAATGTTTCAATAATAATAATTAAGAAGTTTCAATAATAATAATGTGTAACCTAATGCCTAAAGTGTGATATTGAGTATGTTCTGAATGAGTATATAATAGTTGTCATTTGGAAATATTATCCTTTAAAATAAAGGCAAAGGATAAAAGGGTATTGTGATTATTTAGTGATATTATATTAGAATACAAATAAACCTTTACTAATTAGCATTAATTGACCAGAGATATTATTCAATTATCAATTTTGATACATTAAAGAAAAATGGGAAAGTAGATTTAATTGCATGGAGATATCTTAGGCATTGATATCAGAGCTTAATCAAATCTGGATTTCCCGTATATACTCGAGTATAAGCCGAGTTTTTCGGCACAAAATTTGAGCCGAGTTCGGGTTTTTCAGCACAAATTTTGTGCTGAAAAAACGGCTTATACTCAAGTATATAGGGTAGTTAGAATTGAAACAAATGGCTAAATTTTTCTGAACCTAAAATTTCTCATACTTTCTAAGAAGATGGACAAGGTTATTAAACAAGATAAAAATATAAATATGCTTCACACAATAGTTGACAGTATACCTTGAAAAAGTTATTAGTTTCTTTCTTTCTTCCTGCCTACAACATCCCTGCTAAGTTGTCATGAAGTGTGTGCTGGTATATCTTCCTTGGTGGGGATTCCGTTTTAGTTTCCTCATTGTTCAGCTCTGACCTTTGGACTTTTCTTATATATATGGAACTAAAATCTGCTTCTCCTAGTTTTTGTCCATTGGTTGAATGACATTCATATTTTTTTCTTATACTTCCTAAAGTCTAGGAAAACAGTTGCCTTTTCAAAAATATGGCTAACAGTAAACATAAACACATCTTCAGAAATGAAAATGCTAGATGAAATAAAGCTAAACAAATATAATGAAATTTAGTCCGTTTAACTACAACATGTATTTACGTAATAAGTGACACAGAACAATTGAGGAATTGGAGAATGACCCTGAAATAATGCTTGTCTTGTTCTTTTATATGTGATTGTTTCACATCATTAGTATATTAATGATTTGAAGCTATTGGGCAAGCTTTTTCATAAAGACAGATTTTTTTCTATTTCACTCACTTCTGTATCTGCTGTCAATTGAGATTAAGATTTTGAAAAAAGTATCTTGAGCATTTGTTACTTTGGATAGAGATTTTCTAGGTGCTTTTGGGAAAGAAGGTCTTTGTAACCTGAATAAAGAGTATATTCTCTTAATATATGCTTATAGATGAGTATGGTCCTTTTCAGTAATACAATTTTGATTGTGTAGTTTTGTGTTTAGGCTTCTTTTACTTTTGTTTAATGTAAGATTTTGACTTAATTAAGATCATAAAAGATCAGGAGTATCATCCAGGACCATAGATAAAAAGTTTTCATAATCTTTGTTATTAATCTCTTTTAGTGGTTCTTTGTTTTTATGAACATAATTTTCTTAGAATATTGGTAGATTTGTGATACATGAGGCAATGTTTTGAAGCCGTTAAATATTACTCCTAGTGCTTTTTAAATATTTAACTAAAAGAATATATTTAGGAAGATAAACTGAAAACCATCTCCTATAGGAAAAAAAGAACAAAGTAACAATCTTCTCTTAAACAGACACCAAAGCTTTGAAAAAAAGGAAAGTGGACTTTGTAATAAATTGAATTATAAAAAGTGGAAAGTTTTATGTTGATATTATGATCCATGGTGTACTCTTTTTTCACCCTAATGTTTTATTTTCTTCTCACTCACAAATTATCCAAATGGAGTTTAGAATTTTTTTTTAATATCCCAAGGCTTGAGCCATTGTATTTTACTTTTTTTTATTGTTAAATCATAGCTGTGTACATTAGTGCAATCAAAGGGTACAATGTGCTGCTTTCATATACAATCTGAAATATTCTCATCAAACTGTTCAACGTAGCCTTCACAGCATTTTCTTTGTTATTGTATATAGACATTTGTATTCTGCCTTTAGTTAGTTTCACCTATACCCATTGTAAGATGCACCGTAGGTGTTGCCCCACCCATTACCCTCCCTCCACTCTGACTTCCCCCCTCCCTTCCCCTTCCTTGGCCCTTTCCTCATAGTCTTGTGCTATAGTGGGTTATAGCCTTCATGTGAAAGCTATAATTTAGATTCATAGTAGGGCTGAGTACATTGGATAATTTTTCTTCCATTCCTGAGATACTTTGCTAAGAAGAATATGTTCCAGCTCCATTCATGTAAACATGAAACAGGTAAAGTCTCCATCTTTCTTTAAGGCTGCATAATATTTCATGGTATACATGTACCACAATTTGCTAGTCCATTCGTGGGTCGATGGGCACTTGGGCTTCTTCCATGACTTAGCAATTATGAATTGGGCTGCAATAAACATTCTGGTGCAGATATCTTTGTTATATTGTGACTTTTGGTCTTCTGGGTATAAACCTAGTAGAGGAATTATAGGATCGAATGGCAGGTCTATTTTTAGGTCTCTAAGTATTCTCCAAACATCCTTCCAGAAGGAACGTTTTAGTGTGCATTCTCACCAGCAGTGTAGAAGTGTGCCCTTTTCCCTACATTCACGCCAACATCTCTGGTTTTGGGATTTTTTTTATGTGGGCTACTCTTACTGGGGTTAGGTGATATCTCAAAGTAGTTTTGATTTGCATTTCTCTGATGATTAAGGATGATGAGCTTTTCTTCATGTGTTTGTAGATCATGCTTTTCTTCATGTGTTTGTAGATCATCTTTAGGGAAGTTTCTCTTCAAGTCCCTTGCCCACCCTGAGATGAGATCATGTGTTCTTTCCTTGCTAATATGTTTGAGTTCTCTGTGGATTCTGGTTATTAGATGTTTAACGGAGGTATAACCTGCAAATATTTTCTCCCATTCTGAGGGCTGTCTGCTTGCTTTATTTACTATGTTCTTGGCTGTGCAGAAGCTTTTTAGTTTGATCAGGTTCTCAGTAATGTATTTTTGATACTGCTTCAATTGCCTGGGGAGTCCTCCTCATAAAATATTCACCGAGGCCAATTCCTTCAAGAGTTTTCCTAGCACTTTCTTCAAGTATTTTTATAGTTTCATGTCTTAAGTTTAAATCTTTAATCCAGTGAGAGTTTATCTTAGTTAATGGTAAAAAGTGTGTATTCAGTTTCTCTCTTTTACAGATTGCCAGCAAGTTCACCCAGCACCATTTGTTAAATAGGGAATCTTTTCCCCACTGAATGTTTTTAATTGGCTTGACAAAGATCAAATAATGGTAAGTAGCTGGATTCATCTCTTTGTTCTCTGTTCTGTTCCAGACATCTACTTCTCTGTTTTTGTGCCATGCTGTTTGATCACTATCGATTTATAGTACAGTCTCAGGTCTGGTAGCGTGATTCCTCCTGTTGTGTTTTTATTGCTGAGTAATGTTTTGACTATTCGTGGTTTTTTTCTGATTCCATACAGTACAAAGTATTATTTTTTCAAGATCTTTAAAATATGACAATGGAGCTTTAAAAGGAATTACATTAAAATTGTATATTGCTTTGGGTAGTATAGACATTTTAACAATGTTGATTCTTCCCAGCTATGAGCATGGTATGTTTTTCCATTTGTTAACATCTTCAGCTATTTCTTTTCTTAAAGTTTCATAGTTCTCTTTGTAGAGCTCTTTCACGTCCCTTGTTAGGTATACTCCCAAATATTTCATCTTCTTTGGCACTACTGTGAAAGGAATAGAGTCCTTGATTGGTTTTTTGGGTTGGTTATTGTTGGTATATATAAAGGCTACAGATTTATGGGTGTTGATTTTGTAGCCTGCTTTTGTAGTTGATTGTCTAGACATTGCTGTATTCCTTGATCACTTCTAAAATTTTTGTAGTAGAATCCCTAGTGTTTTCCAGATATATGATCATGTTATCTGCAAAGAGTGAAAGTTTGATCTCTTGTGACCCTATGTAGATACCCTTGATCACCTTTTCTTCCCTAATTGCAATGGCTAAAACTTCCATTACAATGTTAAAGAGCAATAGAGACAATGGGAAACCTTCCCTGGTTCCTGATCTAAGTGGAAATGATTTCAATTTAACTCCATTCAATACAATATTGGCTGTGAGTGTGCTGTAGATGGTCTCTATTAGTTCAAGCAATGTCCCTTTTATACCAATTTTCTTAAGTGTCCTTATCATAAA
>CAUYPK010060015.1:0-10575 GCA_963574355.1 Loris lydekkerianus
GTTCAGTGACATCCTGTCCACGCTGGGCACTGACGTCTGCCTGGGAGTTGCCACTCTAACTGGCCAGCACAGCCTCCTCTGCAGCACTTTCCCATCTCCAGATAAGCATCTCAGTGTAACAGACACTTGCTGGAGTACAAACGCAGCTGTGCCACACCTCCTGAATGCTGTCTCAGCTGTCTTCCACCTCCAACGTGTTCTGGGCCTTTGCTACCCATCCCTGCACGTGCTCCAGCCTGGTTTTGTAGTGCACACGACTGAAGAGACAGCCAGTTCCAATACGTTTCCCTTCTCTGGGAATACTCCCTCATGTGCAGGGGTGGGCCCCTCGTGGTCACATCTATGCTTTGTGGAGGTCTTTCCAGAGCTGTAACAGATTGACACAGGGTCAGAAGGAACCCAACAACCCTCTCTTGGGGATTTAATTTCAAGGGCCTTAGGTAGATTAGTGAGTATAGTAAACTCCTTATTACATGCTTAAAAACTATACATTTCTTTAGTTGTAAAAATAAGTATTCACTTACCACTATAGTTGTTGACCACTACTATATATGTTCGTCTGTAGTTCTATGAAAAATAAACAACTGTTTTATCTCAACAATAGGAGTTAGAAAAATACCATACATAGAGAAAATTAAACCAACACACTAAAGTATAAAGAAAACAAGTATCTTGCCAGCACGGTGGCTCATGCCTACAATCCTAGCACTCCCAGAGGCCAAGACAAGTGGATTGCTGGATGTCAGGAGTTCAACACCAGCCTGAGCAAGAGTGAGACCCCATCTCCAAAAACCCAGCTGGGCATTGTGGTGGGTGCCTGTAGTCCCAGCTACTCGGGAGGCTGAGACAAGAGGATCACTTGAGCCCAGGAGTTGGAGGATGCTGTGAGCTATAACGCCATGGCACTCTCTGGAGGGGGATATAGTGAGACTCTGTCTCAAAAAAAAAAAAGAAAGAAAACAAGTATCTCCTGAAATTCTATGGCCCAGAGATAACCAGTACAAAATTCTGATGTATATTTTACCAGACTTTATATATGAGAAAGAAATGTTGGACAGCACCTGTGGCTCAATGGGTAGGGCGAGGGCCCCACATACCTAGGGTGGCGGGTTCAAACCTGACCCCAGCCAAACTGCAACAAAAAACAGCTGAGCGTTGTGGCAGGCGCCTGTAGTCTCAGCTACCTGGGAGGCTGAGGCAAAAGAATCACCTAAGCCCAGGACTTGGAGGTTGCTGTGAGCTGTGACACCACAGTACTCTACCGAGGGTGATAAAGTAAGACTCTGTCTCTAAAAAAAAGAAATGTACAATTTTGTATAAAAGAAATTATACTACACATGTTTTAGTTTTTTCCACTTTTTAACGTATTCTATCAGTCAATATATACAAATACTCTTTTAAAGGGTAAGTTTCATAATATGAATATATGGTATAATTTACTTAACCAACTCCCATTCAAGATATTTAGGCTTTCCCCCTTATTACCAATATATAAGTGCTTTGTACATCTCAACACACTTCTGATTTCCTCCTAAGAAATTATTAGATGTGAGGTTACTGGTGCAAAAGCGAAAGTATACAACTGAATCCTATCTGAATAGCATCCTATGAAATAAATTGAAAGAGGAATTAATAATATTTTGTGAGGTTTGCTGGCTTCTGAAGTTCTATTACCACAATTTAAGTGATCTAAACATCATCATCTAATAAATAAAACCACTATCAACAATAATTTTTAATTCAACTTATTAATAGGTTTTTTAGGATATTACATCCTCATTTATAAGTGAAATAAGTTTGTAATTTCCCTTTATAATAATATATTTTTTCCAATTTTAATATCAAGTATATCTAGATGAAGTAGAATGAATTTGAAGTATTTCTTCCTTTTCTATTGTGTATAAGATTTGGCATGATCTGATTTTTGAAATTATCTTCTATTTTTATTTATAATTATTAGTTGTCTATTTTTTTGAGACTTTGGAAAAATTTTAAAAATAATAAATAAATAAATAAAGCCACTATCTCAAACAATGTAACGTCATACAGAATCACCTTGGGTTCCCAAAACACACTGAAGAGAGTATGTTCCTCTTTAAGGGCAATGCACTCGCAATGCACAAGTTGCAATGCACTTGCAGTTAAAATGCAACTTTCTAAGTGTTTTTCTTTTCTTTTTTCTCTTTCTCCCTCTCATTCTCTTTTTTTCTTTCTTAAATTGATTCTAAAATTCACACAGAAAAGCAAAGAGCCAAGGCAGTTCTGAAGAAAAAGTAGATGGGCAGGCTGGGCGCGGTGGCTCACACCTATAATCCCAGCAACTGGGAAGCCGAGGTGGGTGGATTGCCTGAGCTCACAAGCTGGAGACCAGCCTGAGCAAGAGTGAGACCTCATCTCTAAAAAATAGCCGGGCATGGCTCAGCACCAATAGCTCAGTGATTAGGGTGCCAGCCACATATACTGGGGGTGGCAGGTTGGAACCCAGCCCAGGCCTGCTAAACAACAATGACAACTGCAACAAAAAATAGCCAAGCACCTGTAGTCCCAGCTACTTGGGAGGCTGAGGCAAGAGAATTGCCTAATGCCAGGAGTTGGAGGTTACCGTGAGCTGTAATGCTATGGTACGCTACTAAGGGCCACATAGTGAGACTCTGTTTTAAAAAAAAAAAATAGCCGGGCGTTGTGGTGGGCACCTGTAGTCCCAGTTACTTGGGAGGCTGAGGCAAGAGAATCACTTGAGCCCAAGAGTTTGAGGTTGCTGTGAGCTATGACACCACAGCACTCTACCAAGGGTGACAAAGTGAGTCTCTGTCTCAAAAGAAAAAGTAGATGGGAGGAATCATCTTCATTAGATAAGACTGACCCTAAACGATCTCTACCTAACACCATATTGTAAAATCAACTCCAGCTTGTTAACTATCTAAATGTAAAAACCAGTATTTTTTATATTATAGCATAGAGAGGAAATCTTTATGACCTTAGAGTACAGAATGGTTTCCCTAGAACCATCAAAGCAGGTAAGGCACCAGCCACATACACTGGAGCTGGCGAGTTCAAACCCAGCCCGGGTCTGCCAAACAACAATGACCTCTACAACCAAAAACTAACCTGGCGTTGTGGTGGGCACCTGTAGTCCCAGCACTTGGGAGGCTGAGGCAAGAAAATTGCTTGAGCCCAAGAGTTTGAGGTTGTTGTGAGCTGTGACGCCATGGCACTCTACCGAGGGTTACATAATGAGACTCTTATCTCAAATAATAAATAATAATAATAATCAAAGCATAAAATAAAGGTTGGTCAATTTTAATTGGTTACTACTTTTGCACACAACAACATCAAAAAGAATAAAATACTTCAGAAAAATTTAACAAAAGAAGTCCAAGATTCATACACTGAAATCTATACACCACTACTGAAAAAAATTAAGGAAGATCTATGTAAGTGGGAAGACACTTGATGTTTATGAACTAGAAGACTTAACATGGTAAAGATGGAAATACTCTCCAAACTGATCTACAGATTTAATACAAGCCCTATCAAAATCCCCGCTGGCTTTTTTGGAGACATTTACAATCTGATTCTAAAATGCATGTGGAAAGGCTGGACAAGTAGGCTCATGCCTGTAATCCTAGCACTCTGGGAGGCTGAGATGGGTGGACTGCCTGAGCTCAGGAGTTGGAGATCAGCCTGAGCAAGAGCCAGACCCAATCTGAGACCCTGACTCTAAAAAAATAAAATAAAATAGCCAGGCATTGTGGCAGGTACCTGTAGTCTCAGCTACTTGGGAGGCTGAGACAAGAGAATCACTTGAGCTCAAGAGTTTGAGGTTGCTGTGAGCTATGACACCACAGCACTCTACCAAGGATGACAAAGTGACACTCTCAAAAATTAAAAATAAATAAAATAAATAAAATTTATGTGGAAACATAAGAGACCCAGGATAAACAAAATCTTGAAAAATAGTGATTAAGTTGGAGCACTCACTGAGCAATTTTAAAACTTGATAGAAAACTACAATAATCTAATGAGGCACTAGCATAAAGACAGACTTATAGAACAATAGACTAAAGTAAGAGTAAGAAATAACCCTTACATTTATGATCAATTTTTGACAAGATTGTCAAAACAATTCAAAGGAGCAAGGGAGGCCAAGGCAGGAGAATTGCTTCAGGCAATGAGTTCAAGACCAGCTTGAGCAAGATCAAGACCCCCAACTTCACTAAAAAGAAAAAGAAAAAAAAAATAGCTGGGTGCAGTGGCATGTGCTTGGAGGCAGAGGCAGGAGGATCACTCAAGCCCAAGAATTTGAGGTTGTAGTGAGCTATGATATTATCACTGCACTCTAGCCAGGGAAACAGAGTAAGACTTTGTCCAAAAAAAAAAAAAAAAAATGCCACCACACTGGGAGGCCAACGTGTAGTCCTCCCAGCTACTTAAGAAACTGAGGCAAGAATTTGACCCTAAGAATTTGAGGTTGCTGTGAGCTATGATGATACCATGGCATTCTACTCAGGGCAACAGAGTGAGACTCTGTCTCCAAAAAAAGAAAGAAAGAAAGAAATGGAAAATTTAAGGAGCTGGATTCTAGTCCCAACTGTGACTGCTGAAAAATTACTTAATCTTTCTTAATCTGCTTTCTTTGATTTTGTCATTTAGTCAAATGAAAGGAAGATTTAGACACCTTGAGAATCACTTGTAAAATAAACGTTTTTTACTTAAATATAAATTTCTTTGAACAGTTTTTTTTGTTTGTTTTTTTTTGAGACAGAGTCTCACTGTGTTGCCCTGGCTAGAGCTCCCAGCATGTAGCAACTTCAAACTCCCGGGGTCAAGTGATCCTCCTGCCTCAGCCTTCTGAGCAGCTGGGACAACAGGTACCTGCCACCGCACTGGGTTCATTTTCCTTTTTCCCAGTGGTGGGGTTTCTTGCTTCTGCTGGTCTCAAGCTTCTGGCCTCAAGTGTTCCTCCCAGACTGCTAAGAATATAGGCGTGAGCCACCACAGCCAGGCTAGATAATATTCTTTAAAAGTCATTTCCTTGCTCTTCTAATATTTATATCCACTTTCTCTTAAAGGTTGCGTAATTTTTGAACAGGATTATCTCTTCTTTATACCATCAAATATAAAGTACAAATCTTGAAAATAGGTAGAAATTAAATATTTGTTGAATGAGCAGAAAAAAATGAAACGATTGTGGTGATTCTGATGTTCTTGGTTGAATAGGGCTCTCCGTTCCTAGGATAAGCTTTCATATCTGAAAATCATTAGCAGTTTTGAAAATGTTTTCAAAAAATGAAGAATTTTTGCTTCTGGGCATGAGAAATTGAAGGGAAAGAAAATCAGTTTGGCGCCTGTAGCTCAAACAGCTAGAGCGCCAGCCACATACACTGGAGCTGGCGGGTTCAAATTGAGCCTGGGCCCACCAAACAGTGATGACAACTACAAACCTCCCCTCCCCCTTCCAAAAAAAGTCAGGCGTTGTGGCGGGCGCCTGTAGTCCCAGCTACTGGGAGGCTGAGGCAAGAGAATTGCTTAAGCCCAAGAGTTGAAGGTTGCAGTGAGCTGTGACGCCATGGCACTCTACCAAGGGCAACAGCCTGAGGCTCTACCTCAAAAAAAAAAAAAAAAAAAAAAAGGAAAGAAGATTAAGTTGTAAGAGATTTCCCAAAGCTAGCAGTGCCAAAGTAATGAGGTGACCATGTAGACAACTGTATACTTTGCCTTCTGTCTCTCTTTAAATCACAGTCCCTCCCTCAGGAGAAAACAGAAGTCTTTGATTGATTTCTAGACAATGAGTGTAAAAACCTTCACGGACTAAAGTTAATGGTGTTTCTGCCTTTTGCTCTCTTAAGTAGATAGATACAGTGAGACAATGAGCACTCCCTCCTAAATGTGGGTTGGGCTGGGCTAAAGGTTTAGGTGGATTCAGTCTAGGGCACCATCTCAAAGGTGGGATCCATTGTGTATTTATTCCAGGCCTTTCCCTCCGGGACGGTTCTCTCTGCTGAGCACTGCTAGGATGTGGCTAATTTCACATGCCTTTCTAGTCCACACCTCTAGCCTCTCTAGTATTTAGTAAATTTCCTGTGCAGAAAACTGGCCATAAATTAGGGTCTCGTCTAGAATTCAGTAGGTCAAGCCAACCCATACCATTGTCATAGCTCTGGTGGTTTTTCCTTCCCTTGGTAGAGCTCTGCCTATCATCAGCCCATGCTCAAGCTCCACAAGTACCTTAAGGAAGAAAATGGCTGGCAAAGACTCCTCCTTCTCTGGAATTTTAGTTCTTGTAGCCCAATTTACTATGCATTGAAGGCAGCTCTTCAATGTCTTGAAAGCTATTTCTCTTTTTGAATGATCTACATGGTTTTCTTGAGTTGTTACTGTAAAACCAATGGCTTGCCTCTCCCTATAAAATCAGAAATCTCATTGTTATTGTTGAGGGAATTTGTTATTGTGCCCACAAAATGGTATTTTTAGCAAGTTGTTCAGACAAGATAGAAATGATTTCTCTGTGATGTGACAGACTGCAGGTAGATGGGTAGTCCTGGGTGATTAGGTTACTAGGGACCCAGGTGTGTTTCTTGTTGTTCTGTGTTCTTTCAACATGTCGCCTCCATTAGCACCTGTATCTTCAGCCCCATCTCCATTCCAGGCCACAAGAACAGGGGAAGAGAATAGAGTACCGATTTCTGTTTAAAAGGACATACACAGTGGTACACGTCACTTCTGTTCACTTTTTATTGGCCAGAATTTTGGCTGCAACAGAAATTGGAAATGTAGACCATTGCTGGCTGGCCCTGTGCTACTTAAACTCTATTGCCAAAGGGAAAGGCAGAGAGAGAGAAAATACAAAGAACCACCTATCATGTATGAGGTCTGACAATAACGTTTGTGAACTCATCCTAGAAAAAGTAGTACCTTCAAGCCTGGCGAGGTGGCTCACGCCTGTAATTCTAGCACTTTGGGAGTCCGAAGCAGGTGCATTGCTTGAGCTCAAAAGTTAGAGATCAGCCTGAGCAAGAGTGAGATTCCATTTCTACTAAAAATAGAAAAAACTAGCTGACCGTGGTTGCAGGAGCCTGTAGTCCCAGCTATTCGGCAGGCTGAGGTAAGAGGGTTGCTTGAGCCCAAGAGTTTGAGGTTGCTGTGAGCTATGATGCTACAACCCTTTACCCAAGGTGACAAAGTGAGACACTGTCTCAAAAAAATAAAAAAATAAATAAAAAATAAAAAAAGTGTTACCTTCAAAGTACTCCCCTGGGGAAGCTATACACCAACGAAAGCATCCAGTCTACCCTTCAAAGCAATTTTGGAACTCTTTTTCTGGAGTGGCCACCAAAGCTATCATTATAGTACCCTTGATGCCCTGAATATCATCAAAATGTCTGTCTTTCAATATTTTATCTTCAGTTAAAGAAAAATGTTATTGGAGTGGCTAGGCATGGTGGCTCACACCTGTATGCCTAGCACTCTGGGAGGCTGAGGAAGGAGGATCACTTGAGCTCAGGAGTTTAAAACTGGCCTGAGCAAGAGTGAAACTCCAGTCTCTACTAAAAATAGAAAAAAAAATTAGCTGGGCATTGTGGTGGGTACATGTCGTCCCAACTTCTCGGGAGGCTGAGGCAGGAGGATAACTTGAACCCAGGAGTTTGAGGTTGCTCTGAGCTAGGCTGAAGCCATGACAGTCTAGCCTGGGCAACAGAGTGTGACTGTCAAAAAAAAAGTCACTGGGGGCCAAATCAGGTTAAGTAGGGAGAGTGTTCTAATACCACTGTTTATTTATTGGCTAAAAACTCCCTCACAGACAGTGCCATGTGAGCTGGCACACTGTTGTGATGCAAGAGCCATGAGCTGTTGGCCAAGATTTTCAGTTAAGATTTTCCTGTTTCTCTATCAATGTCTATTTGGTCTCCTATGCTTCTCACAGTCATTGATTTTGATGTACAATTCAATGAACTTTTGCAATATTTTCATCACTTCTGCTCATTACTGGCCACCCTGACCTCTCTTTATCAGTAACACTTTCTCTCCCCCTCAGAAAAACATTTAATCCATTTGTATATTGCCGTTTCCATCAGGGCATTGTCCCCATGAACTTGGACTAACATGTCTCTGATTTCACTTCCACTCTTGCCAAGTTTAACAAGAAGTTGATGAATGCTTGTTTGTTGCTCTAATTTAAGCTCCGACATTCTCGTGACAGCACCCCAAAACACTCAACAATGAAGAACACCACTCAGCAAGACATCACCACACGTCGACATGAACACGAGACACTGATATACCTTACCGACCTGTGTGCACAGTGCTGCTAATGTAAGCACACGCTGGCGAGTCAAACCTCATATACTGGGGGACAGTGAGCGGTTTCTGCCACAATGTGGTGGAAAGAGAAACATAATAGATCTTTTTCTTCTAAATAGTCAGTTTTCCTAAAATCTTGTATTAAATAATCATTTGCCTTCCCTTTTAGTTTGTGATTTTTCATATCATACAGAGTCTTATTTAAATGTTACGAGCTTGTTTTATGTAGTCTACAAATGTAGATAAACACTAAATTTTGATTTGTGGTTCTTCTGAGATTTTTTTTCTTTTTAGGGGAGAATGAAGGGATCTATCTTCATGTGTATTAATGAGAAGTTATAATAGGCAATTAAAATCATGTGTATTAATGAGAAGTTATAATAGGCAATTAAATTAATCATGTGTATTAATGAGAAGTTATAAAAGGCAATTAAAATCTGATGTTCCTCAATACATTGAAGGATCCATAATTTTAAACCAGGAATCCCTTGCCCTAAATGAAAAAATAAACAATATTCCAAATGAACAAAATTGACAAAGTAAAAAAACTATTTCTATTTTTTTTTTTGAGACAGAGTCTCACTTTGTCACCCTCAGTAGAGTGCTGTGACATCACAACTCACAGCAACCTCAAACTCTTGGGCTCAAGCGATTCTCTTGCCTCAGCCTCCCTAGTAGCTGGGCTATAGCCCCCATGACAATGCCCGGCTGTTTTTAGAGACAAGGTCTCGCTCTGGCTCAGGATGGTCTCAAACCTGTGAGCTCAAGCAATCTACCCAGCCCAGCCTCCCAGAGTGCTAGGATTATAGGCATGAACACACCCAGTCTAAAAATTTTTTTTTATGTTTCTTTAAGTCCTTGAAGTTTGTAGGCTACAATAACATGACAAATGCACAATAAAAAAAAATAGAAAAGGAGGGCCAGATGCAGTGGCTCATGCTTGTAATCCTAGCACTCTGGGAGGCCGAGGCAGGTGAACTGTTCGAGCTCAGAAATTCGAGACCAGCCTGAGCAGGAGCGAGACCCTATCTCTACTAAGAATAGAAAAACTAGGCGGCACCCATAGCTCAGTGGGTAGGGTGTGGGCCACATACATGGAGTCTAGTGGGTTAGAACCCAGCCCAGGCTTACTGAAATAACAATGACAGCTACAACAACAAAAAAAAATAGCCAGGTGTTGTGGCAGGCACCTGAATCGCTTAAGCCCAGGACTTTGAGGTTGCTGTGAGCTGTGAATACACAGCACTCTACCCAGGGTGACAGCTTGAGACTCCGTCTCAAAAAAAAAAAGGAAAGAAAAGAAGTTCTAAGAGACTTAAATACAGAATCTATATCTATTAACTTTTCAGTTGAGTATAACAAAAACTGACCCTAACCAAAAAGTGATTTATTAGAAGGATGTGTGCATTTAAAAAGTGGGGATGGGTGGTGCCTGTGGCTCAGTGAGTAGGGTACCGGCCCCATATACTGAGGGTGGTGGGTTTGAACCCGGCCCTGGTCAAACTGCAGCAAAAAAAATAGCCAGGCGTTGTGGCAGGCACCTGTAGTCCCAGGTACTCAGGAGGCTGAGGCAAGAGAATCGCCTAAGCCCAAGACCTGGAGGTTGCTGTGAGCTGTGATGCCATTGCACTCTACCGAGGGCGACAAAGTGAGACTCTGTCTCTAAAAAATAATAATAACAATAAAATAAAATTAAAAAGTGGGGGGAAGAGGAAGAGGAATTGAACAACGAAAGTCAGAAAGGCAGGAACTAGCACAGCCCTCTGGGTCTCAGTGACAGGAGCTGATGAATCTTTACTTCCACACTTTGAAGGTCCACTGACCTCCAGACACTCTCCCCATTGAAATTTTAAATCCCCAAGAGAGGGTTGTTGGGTTCCTTCTGACCCTGTGTCAATCAGTTACAGCTCTCGAAAGACCTCCACAAAGCATAGATGTGACCACGAGGGGCCCACCCCTGCATGTGAGGAAGTTTTCCCAGAGAAGGGAAACACATTGGAACCGGCTGTCTCTCCAGTGGTATGCACTACAAAACCAGGCTGGAGCACGTGCAGGGATGGGTAGCAAAGGCCCAGAACACGTTGGAGGTGGAAGACAGCTGAGACAGCATTCAGGAGGTGTGGCACAGCTGCATTTGTACTCCAGCAAGTGTCTGTTACACTGAGATGCTTATCTGGAGATGGGAAAGTGCTGCAGAGGAGGCTGTGCTGGCCAGTTAGAGTGGCAACTCCCAGGCAGACGTCAGTGCCCAGCGTGGACAGGATGTCACTGAAC